>JALPQI010031302.1:0-43340 GCA_025490895.1 Thaumatotibia leucotreta
CTCGCTCGGAAATTCACCAGTTTGTGTAGTAAAGTAACAAAACAACCGATAATACGAAGAAATATGAACACCAAATATGAATAACAGCAACGATAAAGATACTGATGAAGACAGCAGATCGCGATCAAGGAAACGAAAACGTGAACATCTTGTTATGTTCGTTTTCAAAGGTGTTCAAAACGCGATAAAGATTCCACAAAACGAAGTTATCGTGAAGGTAGTGCTCGTACACCGTTTTTGCTTGAGCAGCGCACTGCTGATGATATTTCACCTCTACAACACGATGGCAATAGTGAGAATCTGTTAAATGAAAAAAAAGGCAAAGCAGATCTCGTGACCGCCGACAGAATTTGACCCTATGGTGAAGGAGCAAACAATTAACATATGGCTGCAAAAGGTTGGCGAATGTGCGAAACTTTATAACTGGGAGGATGACCAGATTATTCATTATTGTCTAACAAAGCTAGCAGGTGTAGTCCGCACATGGTATCAGGCTCTGCCCACTAAGCTATTTTCTTGGTATGAATGGAAACAGAAATTGATGAGTTCATTTCCAATTAGTGATGATTATGCTGAGCTACTGACTGAAATGCTGTCTAAAGGGATAAGATACAATGAGTCTAGAGTTATATTACTATGAAAAAAAAACAATTTACTGCACTGATGTGAAATTACAGTGATATATATTAAAAGGAGATATTGTATGGAAGTTGATAAGTTACCGTCTGAAGAGATATAAGAAATGCCTTTGATTTAGTTATTGGACAAGCATGGGCAAACATAGCGAGAGAAGGGAATTTACCGATAAAGATGAGTATTCTGTTCATAGATATATGAAAGAGAGAGATTTGTAACGAAGCGAAATTGTAATGAGTCTCGGTGTCTCCGAGGTCGGGCCTTTGCCACGCTGTGATTGGCTAAAGCGCTACCACATGACGCGGCACTAGAGAGGAGGCTACGTCGATAAATTATTATCCATAGATATTTGATAAGGCCGGAATATTAAGAAAAACATTAAAATCGATCTATCATTCAATAAGAAAGAAATACAGTCTAAAATATGGCATTGAACTGTGTGTCTAATCTTTATAAACATATATTTGAATATGATGAACGAAGCAATTTATTAACGACATTATCTGATTTGTTGCTGGGAATCAAATGAACAAATAATGATTTAGGCGGGTGTACCCTTAATAAAGATGATGTTATCTTCCGTTTCCGCGATGGTCACATATTTAAATAAAACAATTTCAACTTTTGACAACGGTTATTGTAAGAGGCTCAAAATAATGAATATACGCGATGTAATCCATTTATACTGTTTTACCTTTATAAGGATAAGATATTGATACAAAGATCAAAATATGTAAGAAAAATTGAATATGATCAAATACATCAACAATTTATCGACGTTTATTTTATTTAATCGGCACGGTCAGTCGTACCTCTAGGTCGCGGCCTGCTCGCAGCGGCCGTACCAAGAAATGATAGTACGGTTGTGAATATCGCTAGCAATTCGATACATTGCACGGTCGCTAACCAAATTGCAACTTGCTTGCTA
The DNA here is from genome assembly GCA_025490895.1 of Thaumatotibia leucotreta. Lineage (NCBI taxonomy): Eukaryota > Metazoa > Arthropoda > Insecta > Lepidoptera > Tortricidae > Thaumatotibia > Thaumatotibia leucotreta. The sequence goes on from JALPQI010031302.1 coordinate 1,565, forward strand.
TTCTAAGCCGTCAATGTAAAACGCACGTACTATTTGTCACTGAATAGTTCAACCAATTGGTACGCCCAAGACAAATCATTATGACATTTATGTCAGCGGTTTGTTGTTATATATTATTTGTAAAAATACGTGGTTTTGTCAAGTAATAACTAAAAAAATCAATACTTACATGTGGTACGTGACTCTATACTCCTTGAAATTTTTATTTACACTCCTAATTTTAAAAGAAATAACGGCACAATTCGGTATTTTGCGGATATGTCCGAGCTCATTCTGTAGTCGCGGGTAAGTTGCGACTGGCTCATAGGGCGCGCATCTGTCACACTTATAAAGGCCAATGGGCCATAAGGCCATAACGCTGCGACATGTTCCATGCCTCCGTTAGCTATCTATACTGATCTGTGGCTTGTACGAATACCTAACTATGTATATTTACCGCAATTATTGACTCTACGTATAACCCCTGTTCAATCCTGCTTTATGGCACAAAAATCGCCTTATAATAGCAATAAATTAAATGATTATTCACTTACACAACTCGACATCAGCAGAAAAATGCGATATTTAACACCCATTTTTTATCTCTTCAGATAATTATAATATTGTAAGTAAATGTTGTAAGTTTCATGGGGTTAATATGTATTATACTGTTGTATATTCATTAAGATTGTGTTTGAGTTTTGTAATTTTACTAAGCTCTGCAGAAATTATAAAGCAACCGAAGATGATTGTCGTTATTCAGTTTTAATTAGTAATCTGTGACAGTCAAGGTTAATTATCGTAGAAATTTACAATCTTCTTTCAGCTTGCTATTATACACCGCGGGCTGTTTAAACCCGACCGATTTTAAACCTGACCACTTAATCGAACCCAAATTTATATTCCTGACCAAATTTAGAAACTATAATCTCACAATTATAAACTTTTCTGGATATCGCCTTGTTTCAGAGTTATTACCAATTGAAAAAAAAACATATTTTCTAATTACAGACATTACAGTACAAAATAGTATACAGTACTGAGTACAGCACAAAAGGTCTTTTTAACGGCGTTGGTGCCATTATGGAAAATATTAATCTCACAAACCTCATTAATAGAATGTCAAAAATTGAGAACTAAAATCTATAAAAAGTGAGGTTCGCATGATATATTTCCGGTAGTTATTCGTCATGATAACCTCGTCAGCAATTGCACAGGTAAAACCCTCGGTTTCTCCGAAGAGGTCCCCAAATCGTAGCCAGTTCACCGACTCGAGCAGATCTTCATCAGGTCCAAGGAGAAGCCAAGGAGAGCGGCGTGAGGTTCTAATCTACTGCCACCACATCTCGATGCATCCCGCACTCGTCTATATTAATTCGCATAATTTATTACGCATACTTCAAATTGGCATAGCGTTGTTAAGCATACTATTTAAGTGGCATAGGCTTAATTTCGCATAAACGATTACGCATAATGTATTTACGTATAACGTAAACTATCATAACGATGATTTTGAATAATTAGGATGAGCATAATACTAATTGGTATACTTAATGAAAGGTATAAAATATAAAACCTAGATAAAATAACAATGACCGAACATAGATTGCGTAGCGAACCCGATACTATACAGGGTGGAAAAAGATTTTGGGTCAGTGAGGGCAGCTACCAGATCCCGTGTAGCTACGCGAAAATGGTCTTTGAAGACCTTCCCGCGATTTTCAATTAAAGAAGATTAGCGTTTTCAGATTTTGGAAAAAGTTTACAGGGTGCGAGGAAATTGTCATTTTTGAGAAACTTTTTTTTTGATACCAATCGATCCTGTTTCTGTTCAGGATCAAAAGCTTGTATGGGACCAAAAAAAAATTTTCGGCTAGATTAGCCACAAATCGAGATTTTAAATTCTCATACAAATTGTATGAAAATTAAAAATTATTTTTCACCCTTATTTTTTTATACCTGTCGATTCTATTCCAGTACCAATAGTTTCCTACGGGTCAACTTATGGCAATGTACAAAAAATCCAAATTTTCAAGAAAACTGTTTTCATACTTTTACTATGGAAAAAAAAGTGAAACCTTAATTACTTTATCTGTCACGATAATTCGTCGTCCTATGCTAAATGATAATAATAATACTGTATGAAATCATTAGCAACATTAATTAGCGTCACAGATAATGTAATTAATTTTCACTTTTTTCCCATAGTAATTGTATGAAAACAGTTTTTTTTTTTTAGTTTTTTTTTTACGTTGCCGTAAGTTGACCCCTAGGAAACTATTGGTACTGGATAGGAATGGAATCGATTGGCATAAAAAAATTAAGCGTGAAAAAATAATTTTAATTTTCATACAATTTGTATGGGAATTTTAAATCCCGATTTGCGGGTTTTCTAGCCGAAAAATTTTTTTTGGTCCAATACAAGCTTTTGATCCTGAACAGAAACAGGATCGATTGGCATAAAAAAAAAGTTTCTCAAAAATGACCATTTCCTCGCACCCTGTATACTTTTTCCAAAATCTGAAATCGCTAATCTTCTTTAATTGAAAATCGCGGGAAGGTCTTCTAAGACCATTTTCACGTAGCTACACGGGATCTGATAGCTGCCCTCACTGACCCAAAATCTTTTTCCACCCTGTATACCTACCTAATATTTTTGCCAAGTTACTGTCGATTAGTACGTATTAATAATATAATATTTACACATGTACAGTCGCCATCAGATATATCGGAACGGCGAGGATGCTCACAAACATCTGAGCAGGCTTCTATTGTGATCGCTACTTGTGCGTTGTGCTGTGCGTAGGTATAACAGTTAATGTCTAGGTCTTGACATATTTTATTGACTGACATACATGTATACCTACTTATATTTTTATAGTAAATATTGATTATTTTAATTATTACACACATTTTTACCCTTGCAATTTATAATGTTCATAAATACGCCGTGTGTATTTTATACGGGATACAGTTATCGTTTTGTGATCGTAGAAATCATGGTATAGGTAAATAGGTTCTCTAGATCCCATTTTAAGCATCATTAAAATATACGCCCGTATTAAATACGCACTCTGTACGTGCGTTTCATGCGCCTACCAAGATGTGATTTCTTTACTAATGAATGTTGATTATTAAATACGTAATGTTTCATTTAATGATTATCTGACGTGTTCATTAGGATGTGTAGGAGATATTAACGAAAGCTAGGCTTCAACTTCGCTTCGTCGTTCCTGCTTATTAGTCTTTTGAACTTAACCTTACTGTCTTGGTTTTACCCTGATCTTCCTCATTTGCTTGATTTCTAAGTTTATGCTAATCCATATTAGGACGAATAAAGTTATATTTAATAATGTTATGCATATTTCTATTATGCATAATCAGTAATATGCGTATTAAGCATTATGGAATTTTATTATTTTGCCTATTCAATATTATGCTTAATTATTTATGCCAAATCCGTTATGCGAATTCATATTAGGACTATTAATATTAGGCATATTAAAGGGGACCCCGCACTCGTCGTTAAGAAAATGGTTTCTAATATTGTACACCTCGCGGTTGTCGAAATTTTTGGCAGAAGCCGCGGCCCCCACATTCCGCGGGATATACGATCTCATAACTCATGAGCGCGGGTGTAGCATTCGATGAGTGGTAAGCAGTGTACGGACGGTATACCTTCCGGTCGCATAATCTTTTTCAGGCTATTCTATTTTGGCATACTTTTTTCGCATAATTTGTATGAGCAATGTACTGTCGCATAGTAATTATTTCGGCATACTACTTTGTTCGCATATTAAAGTTTTGTAATAGTTTAACTTGGACTAATTTATATTTGCCTAATGTATACAACGCATATTGTTTGGACTAATGGTTACTAGTCATAATATTTCGTAAACCATAATTTTAGTTCCCTATTTGAATAAAACACTTTTTCTTTGTTTAACATGAATTTTAAATGTATATTACTTATTCAGTATTTTACATATTTTGGAATGTTCTTTTATTTCGTTGCGGGTCTCTTGAATCTAAAATATTAAAATGCGTTAATATCTAATTTCAAATCATAGATAAATTAGGTTAGGTTAGGTTAGGTTAGTTTGTTGCCCAGGCGCCAAGCGCCTAAACTACGCAGAACAGGGGGTCTGCGTCGCAGACCCCCGTCGACCTCACTATTATTCTCATATATTATACAGATTATACACAATTGATTTGCCATGTTGAAACAATCGGTTTTCCTTAATCGCTTATATTGTTTTATTATTCACCGTCACTTTTATTAATAAAACTAAATGTGAATCTACCGTCATTCTCCGTTACTGTAGAACGCCTGTAGTTTTTGTAATAGCATGTCAATCATGCCAGTTGGTAGTCTAATTTTAGGATTAATTATTTGTTTGCATCGTGAAATGATGCGTAATAATTATTATGCAATTTTGTATTAATGCTGTATGATGTTAGTTATTATGACGGGTATGCCTTTAATGTGTACGTACCTATGCTTTTAAATATTATGCGTAAAAAAATATGCATAAATACGATTCGCCTTGTCAATATTTTGGCTAGAAGACATTATGCGTAACTATATTATTACATTTGTTAGTATGCATCCCAATAGTGAACCTGTACGGACCCTTCGATCCAGGGCGTCCAGCTCGGTCTGAGTCCACCTTAGTATGCCAAAGGAGTATGTGAGTATGGGTTAATACCCATACTCACATACTCCTTTGGCTTTTGGGTAATCCCAGGCGTTGAATGCGCGCACTTTGTTGCCTTCTGACAAAAAATTGTTAAGTACTTTTGAGAGCCGGTTGAAAAAGCGCTCCTTCGCCGCCTGTCTAATTCCCATATCTTCAATACCCAAAGACTGTGACATACCAAGGTATTTATAGGTTTCTTCTTCCGAGATAGATCTGAACAGAAAGCTGTCTCAGAAAGCTGTAAATTTGTTGAATTTACTTCTTTCCTCCGCTGCACATGCAATAACCGCACACTTATCGACACCAAATTCCATTTTCATGGCACTACTGAAAACTTCTGTGGCTCTCAGGAGCTTCAGCAAGTCTTGGCTATTTGGCGCAAATAATTTGAGTTCATCCATGTACAGAAGGTGAGAAATTACTTCACCCTCTCTCCGAAGCCGGCAACCTAGTCCCGAATCCTTCAGCAGGGTGCTGAGGAGATTCAGAGCTAGGCAGAACCATAAGGGACTCGGACTGTCACCCTGGAATATTCCTCGCTCGATCTTTATAAAGTCCTGCGGGCCAGAAGGGCCATCCCCGCCTCCTGGTTGACGAAAGACTGTGGTCCACTGCCTCATACACGCGCCGAGAAAGGATCTTAAAGTTGCATTAACTTTATACAGCTCCAAGACCCTATCCAACCATGATTGAGGCACCGAATCAAAGGCCTTTTTGTAGTTAATCCAAGCGGCGGAGAGGGCCCCTTTGTTACGCCGGACTTGTTGCCAAATGGTCATGTCGATGAGGAGGAGCTCTTAATTCCACCGGACCCAACCCTACATCCATTTTGAGCAGGAGCCAAAACATTGTTCGAAACAATGTTCATGTTAATTTTTACTCTCAAAATGGATGTAAGGAGCTTGTACAGTGTAGGCAAGCACGTGATGGGTCGGTAGGTCGATGCTTCCGAGGTACTACCGGACTTGTAGAGCAGGAAGGTTACACCAGTTGTTAAGAAAGGTGGCAGGGAACCGAGCTCGAGGGCTTGTTGGAATTGTGTTGCCAATCGTGAGTGCGAGCATCGAAACAATTTTAGCCAGAAGTTGTGCAATCCATCCGACCCGGGACTTTTCCAGTTCTGCGTCGTGTGGATAGCACAACTTACGTCATCGGGGCTGATCATGGACATATAAATTTATAGACCGAGTCTATTATTATCTGTGGGTGACGCCGGCAATGCCTGTCAACGATCTTTGTTTGGGTATACTAGTGCACCTAAACCGCAAATAGTAAAAGTGATTAAAATAAAGCTTTTCATGTATATTTCTGTTCGATAAGTACACGGAATGGTAACTGCCCCCATCATAGATTAAATATAGGGAAGATTCCGTGTATTAAGACATACCTGAACAAACTATTGTCATCCTTTACCATCTCAAGATGTATTCCATAAGGAAAAAGAGACAAATAAGGTAACTCTACTTGGTCGTGAATTCTATCAATGACTCCATTTTCTTGAACAATGCTACCAACCTGACTAGATAAAATGTCATTACTATTTAGTGCTGTCCAGTCTTCATCGTATGCTTTTATCGGCAATAATAATATTTTTACCAAATTAGGTAGGGAATACAGTAGGAATAAACCTTATTTCCTACTCAGTATCACGATCTTCTTCGATCCTTAATATGTCATGATTTCTAAATCTACATTTTAGGATAAAAATAAAATCACAAAGTTAATGAGACATTTTACTTAATTAAAATGTCAAATGTCATAATAAGGGTTTTCTAAACGTATGCCACTAGTTGGCGCCACTTAGCGGTAAGGTCTCGCTAAGAAACACAATTATCTAGCCTCAAAGAAAAACTAACTGGAAGGTATTTATATTTTTTTATATAATTTTATTGACTCGTACAAACCATTTAAACACGAAACTAAAGGCGCTCTGAGAATTTACACCAGTTTCTGGACCTGACGCCTCAGTGTTGCCGCCCTGGTGAACGGCATTTCAGAAATCCCTTATTACAACATGTTTTATGGAACTTATCATCCCTTAAAGCATACCTAACAATTTTCGTATGATGGCTTCTTTATTATTAACCAGCGACCCGCCCCGGCTGCGCACGGGTACTATACCTACATAAAAACCTTCCTCTTGAATTACTCTACCTATTAAAAAAAATCTCATCAAAACCCGTTGCGTATTTTTAAAGATTTATGCGTACAAAGGGACATAGGGACAGAAAAAGTGACTTTATTTTATACTATGTAGTGATAGTGATCAGTCTACATAAGTATCTGTATAAAATAAACTTGATTTACTTGCTGGTTGACATGACATTTGATGATTACCAAATATGGTGGGTACTACGTCAGAATGTAATTACTTATGCGCGTACCCTTGCCTGAAACAACAGCTTAAAAATGTGCGGAGCATATTTTTGAATACTTTTTAGGGCACCAGTCGTCTGCTTTTTTGATATTTTTAGCCCATAATAGCCTTTTTTCAGTGTCCTGTGGAAACCTGTTGGAAATTAAATTCATCGATTCATTTTCTGAGTTGGCTATCAATACATTAAATGTATTTATCGATATCACGATCGGTCTCTTAAGTACAACACTATGCGATACAAATGTTTGGATCCCACTATTTATAATTACATTACGAATGCAAGTAGGAATGGTTTAATCACAAAACTACACACATGTATCCGGCAACAAATATTCAATAAGATTTTTAGTTACTTTTACCTTAATAAGGTCCGAAATCTTAAAATTCAATTCAAAACTTATTTACCGGTGAAACGTAATGTCTTTATTTTGTTCATTCAGGTAACCCTGGCGGTTTTTACACCCTGGAACCACACAAGTCATCTCTTTTATCAAATTCCGTGCACTTATGGAACAGAAATATGGGAGCCTGCCGTTTTCCCAAAAAGAATTTGGTCAAATTTCATTACCCAAACAAATTTTAGCAAATGTTTTATTTGTCAATGCTATTTTTGGCTAGTTTACAATACGCATATTTTCATTTGGTCAAATTTTCTTTAAGCAGAATATTACTACGAAAATTAATATTTAAGCATTTGGTCATTTGCTAAATGTTTTATTAAGGCAAAAAAATTACACAATAAACATTTTAGTCAAATTTCTTGTTATGACAAAACCAACTTGGATTGGTTAGGTTTCTAGGCTAGGGCGGAGTGAAAAGCGTTGTCTAAAAAATACTTAAGTATTTTTAATTAATTGTTTACGCATCCTCATTTGTGCAAAACCAAAAAAGGGGGGACGGGGGGCGAAGACCCCCACAAGGGGGACAAATTGTTGTTCCCCCACCCTAAGCTGGATAGGTTCGTTAGGTACCTTTTATCCCTTAGAGCAGAAATAGAAGCCCCGCGCAGCGGGGCTTCGTCGACCAGTTCCCAGAGCCCGTTCGCAGAGTTTCTCGAACGCTTGTAAATAGTAGCTAGTATTCGAAAAAAACTAATAATTATTACTGTGTTTGAATATTCCATTAAATAATATTATCATTTGCCTTATTTTTATGCGCGTAAAATATGTTTTGCCAACTGAAACATTTTACTTAATGTAAATTGGTCAAAACATTACTTGGTAAGTGATTCATTGCCTTAACATTCTTAAAGTAAGTAAAACGTTTGCGTAAATTTTTTTGGGAAAAATAATAATGGCAAATCTTTATTTGGAAAAATGAAATTTTTGGAAACATTTTTTGGGATCTGAAATTTTGGCAATTTTTATTTTTGGTAAATCATTAGTAACCCGTGGGTGACGCCGGGAATGCCTGTCAACGATCTTTGTTTGGGTACACTAGTGCACCTAAACCGCAAATAGTAAAAGTGATTAAAATAAAACTTTTCAAATATATTTCTGGGGTTACTAATGATTTACCAATTACTAATGATTTGTACCCAAACAAAGATCGTTTGTTTGGGTACAAATCATTGCCGGCGTCACCCACAGATAATTATAGACTCCGTCTATAAAATAATATGTCTATGGCCCCCATAGGTTCGATGGTCTCGCACTTACGTTCGACAACATTCATCCATCCACCCTCGGTGTGTCCGACGGGCGCTGACCAGATACTACGCCAGAAATCACTCATGGCAGTAGGATCCGGCAAACGCGCGTCGGACACACGGTAGTCGGTTTCCTCCCTCTTTCGGTAAACCTTGCTTTGGTCACTTTGGAAAAGGCGATTCTGCTGGTATCGGTTCATCACACGCTCTCTGTAGCGGCAAATACGGTTTGCCCATGCATAAACTTTCTGCTTCAGAAAGTCGATGTGCTCTGTGAGGTTAGCCTGTAGTCGCGGGGTGCAATACCCGTTCCTGCGAACGCCTGGTTCACAAAGCACATTACTCGGGGGCGGTTGTTACGCCCCCTGAAGCAGATCAGCTTTGCAATGAGAGTCCTAACCGAGTCGATACCGCGCTCGATCCGCACCTGCCATGCGGGGACACCTCCGGCGGTCCTAGGTGCACGGTCGGAGTCCGGAAACTTGACTTGAGCAACACGGCACGCCGCGATGGCCCCGCAGTACATGATCGAGTGCATATTATCCAAATCTTTACTGGATCGTATATACGGCAGTAATTATAAAACAGACGTAGTTGGTTGCCTTAATTAACTTTTAATTAGTACTTAATCTGCGACAGTCACAGTTAATAATAAACACACAATACAATTTAAGATCACTTTATTCAATTTCCTTTAAAAATAAATTCCGGTTGGAAAAGTTTGTGTACAAGCTTCGCTGCTATAAGTGATCATTACTAGTATTTTATGCAATTTTATATGAGAGATAGAACGACGAGCAGCGTAGGCTTTATCTTCCAGACTACCTACAATACAATACTCTTTATTGCACACCTCACACGAATAAAAAATAAAAGTACACAATACAAAAGAAATACAAAAAACAGACGTCACAAAAGGCGGCATTATCGCTAAAAAGCGATCTCTTCCAGACAACCTTTGGATAGCTTTAGGTTAAAATAATGTTACTATTACTGTTTCCTGTGCGTTTAATTCATATTTAGGATCGTTGAGGGTTCGATGTAGCGAGAGACACCAGTTTGTTGCTTTTTCTGGTCTCTCAAATTCAGGACATGGTATTCCGTCTGACTCCTCTCCTGTATCGATAATGTAATTTGTGTCAGACAAACCAAGCAAATTCAGAGTTTTAAAATTAATTTGTAGTTTTCATTTTTGTTATGGATAAAGACTTAATATCATATTTTTTAAAATATTTCCAGCTCGTAGCGTAAATAAAAAGTCCCGAGCAAGATTCACTATTGTTTGGTATTTGTTATCATTGGATTCTAGTTCCTTTTCTGGTATTTTATTAGTAACATTGGAGCTGAGAATCATAGAATTTCCTTTACAAGTTACAGTTTTTCCAATTTGCGAAAGTTTCTGCCATATATCAGAATCGCATAACAACGATTCACCATTCTCAAGTAAAAGCCGGAATTTCATTCTAGAGACGGATCCTTGACCTGTGAGTTGTGTCGTGACCTTTTCCAGTATAACAGTTTTCGCACCTTTTACTTTTAAGTGTGAATTCACTAATTCTTCAGCAATCTTTTGGTATTTTGGATCTTCCGGATTTTGGTCCTTCTCGTGTCTAACCGAATGTTTTTTTGCATATCCACAGCCGATCTGAAAAAGTAACCGTTTGTGTCGGTGAACGATATCATAAAAATCGTGGAAAGTGAGAAGTTGCTAAATTTCGTTACCTACATAAATATGTGTTTATTTTTCGTAACTACGGACACCGAGACAGATACTTTATATAAAGGCACATGCTGATTCCATCTTTATGGTACAGTTGCCATCAGATGATATATTATATCGGAGCGGTCAGAGTAGGTACCTACTTACAAATATCTGAGCACCTCTATTGTTGCAGCTTAAAAGTGCATGTATAGATATTTTTGAGCACCATGGTCGCTCCGATATATCTGATGGCGACTGTACCTAAGTGACAAAGTGGGACGTTTTACTAAAAAGTCTCTCATATTATAATGACTTTGCCTTGTCTTGTTAGTGGTTTCACTCATTTCACTTACCACTACCACGTGTTATTATTTATTAACCACCAAAACTGAGCGTCTGTGTGTTGGCATTTTACTGTGAGTGTGAAATGTATCAACAAACTTACAACGACTTCCGAGGCCTACTACTGGTTAAATAAAAATACTAAGAAGTAAATATATTTATTTATTTAAAGATTCTCTAACAGTTATTACATCAAAAGTTTCATATTGAACACATATTATGTATACCTACCATATGTACCCTACCCTACGAGGCACTGAGAGTCAAAAGAGTTTGTTAGTGGTAGGACCTCGTGCAGGGTCCGCCCGGATAGCTACCACCGTCTCACCGGGGTAAGATAGCCGGTGTACGTAATTACTGGCACAGAGGCAATCCATCTAAGTCCTCAGGGTAGGCAGCACATAGACGATTTTTTGGTCACTACGTCCATTGGCCTCAGTTCCTGCTTTCCATCAGGTTGGCTGAGAGCTCAGTAGTCTACCTTCGTCACATAAAAAAAAGAAGCTTAGTCGTTGTGAGCAGTCAATGTTGCTTCTGACAAGTGAGAAACGTCGATGTGGGGAATGAAAGTATAATTTATTGTCAAAGATGATTCCCAAACTGCGTATGGTATTTATTGACCTTCTGTAGACATGATCCTACCCTAACTGTTATGAAATATATACCAGATTAAGAAAACATTAAATAATATTTGGCCAATGTGACAGCCTTATGGAACGCTGGAAGGAATATAATACAAATGCGATGAAAATCCATTACCTTCGTTTTCCATTACGTAAAATTTTCTATTAGATATATTCAATCCAATTTAGTAAAGGATACCCGATTCCATATAAATAAAACTTTGAATATAGTAAATTAGTCAATCTAATAATAATAAATTACTTACACAATTTAATGCTAATAAAACTACTAGAATAGTATGTAAATGCATTAGTCCTATGATATGATGTTGCAATCATTAACTGCAATAGAAAAACCCAGTACTGAGATGAGTTTCTGTGAATCGAAATTAATTTCCAATTATCATATTTGCAAGTCATCAAAGTGAATTTCATACACTTAAAATATCTGAGTGACCACATAATTAAAAATGAAAGAAGAGAAATAGTCGTTGTGGAATGAATAGGGTGAATATGAAAATATTTACCGCAACGGAGTTTGTTAAATAACTCCGTAACGTTCTATCTCGTAGAAGTATATTTAAGACTCAGGCTTTGTCATTGTAGCTCTCTTCATCTGACTATTCACGTATCTATCCAGTGTGCGCAGCCAAGATGCCTATCACTAACGCTTAGTCTCAAACGAAACGCATATCTTTCACTAAAAAATGAAAAAAAGTTCGAAAGCTGATGAACGCTTTGATAACTCGAATATTAATTTGTTTCCCTTATTCTGGTCTAAGTTTCCATTCATAAGATAATAAAATATTTTAAAATAAAAATAAAACCGCCTTCAAAAATTCGCCAGAACTAAAAAGTTAAAAATAATTTTATTTCCTACTTCTTAGGATTTCCTACCCAAACCTTTAAACCTTTTACCCTATTCGTTGAAATAAAATATTATGGCTAGGTATCCTACAGATTTCTTAGAAGTCGGTGCCAAGCCAAATACGTTGATAGGTATATATTAGATAGAGCTTTGTAACTTACTGTCACTCCGATTATGCCTCAGTCATTTTCATGAAAGCATAACCGGAGTGACAGTAAGCTACCAAGCTCTACCAAATACATAATACTCGCGAAGCGAACATATTTGGCTTGGCACCGACTTCTGTCAATCGAATAGGGTAAAAGGTTTAAAGGTTTGGGTAGGAAATCCTAAGAAGTAGGAAATAAAATTATTTTTAACTTTTTAGTTCTGGCGAATTTATGAAGGCGGTTTTATTTTTATTTTAAAATATTTTATTTTTTGCTTTTTAGTAGTGTAATTTATATAAAATCGTTATTTAGTATGCTATAAATACTTGTAATTAGAATGTACTGCACTGTAGTAGGCCAGAAAACCTGAACTGGCTAACTTATATGAATATACAACAAACCGTCTGTGCGATATTCAAAGAATTATCCCATTATCAAGGAGTTATACAGTGTATCATCAGCAGGTAAAGGTATTAATCATTTCAAAGATTATAGGTAACAGCCTTAGCATGCCTATTTAAAGAATCACTAACCGCTAACCAACATGTCATAACTACTAAGCAAACACTTGAATAGATCTCGAAAATGTATGACAGTTGTTATATTCAAAGAATTATCCTCTAACTCCTAATCGTTAAGGAGTTATACCTTTCGTCATCAGCTCACCAACAGGAGACTATGACCACGTAAAGTCAAATACTCGAATAGCTTCCAAAATACGTGTAATATGACGCGGTGTCCTGGGTGAGCGATTCCCTTGCGAATGCGAAGCGACGCGAAAAAATCAAACAGCCGCCAACTAATACAAGGTGTCCTACGTGACCAATCCCGGCGCAGCGCACGGGCGACGCAACGCCACGCGATGCGAACGCGATTTTGTTGGATATTTTCGCGCGATCGAGACGCGACGGGCGAATAGTGTGTTATTTTGTTTATAAATTGAAAATGTCCGATCGATAGGACTTTACGCGTGCACGTAGGACAAGACCATCGCATCGTATACATTCGTCGCATCGAATCGCATCGCAAATCACGTCGCTTTGCGTCGCCTACGTAGGACATAGCCTTATATATTTAAGAATTATCCCCCAACTCCTAATCTCTAAGGAGTTGTACCTTCCATCATCAGCTCACCAACATGAAAGGATGACCACCTAAAGGCAAATACTCGAATAGCTCCCAAAATACACGAAATATGTTATATTTAAAGAATTATCCCCCAACTCCTAATTACTAAGGAGTTGTACCTTCCATCATCAGATCACCAACTTAAGACGTTCATGACTAGACGCAAATACTTTATTAGTCTTCGAAAATAAATGAAAAATGTCATGTGTGCCTACAACATTTGAGGAGTTCCCTCGATTTCTCCAGGATCCCATCATCAGATCTGGATTCGGTGACCTTTCAAACAAAAAAAGAATTTTTCAAATCGGTCCACGCGTCTTCGAGTAATCGGGGAACATACATAAAAAAAAAAAGATTTCAACGAATTGTAAACCTCCTCCTTTTTGAAGTCGGTTAAAAAATAAGTAAATAAACAGTGCACAATATTACGAAAATCGACCTAGGCCACGAGTAAGCTCAATTAAGGTTTGGATTATGGATACTAAACGATGATATACATAATCATTAGATAGGTAAGTACACAAATATATGCGCTCGCCGAGATTTGGATCCGAAACCTGCAGATTTGTAGGTAGAGACACTACCAACTATCCTACGAAGGCCAACAGCGAGACAAGATGTATGTTTTATTCCTGTAGGTATATGGTGAGTTACCTCTAGTCATTTCATGATCTGGTCAGTTCAAAATCATAAGGGGTTTTCATTTATGTATGACACCAAAAGGATAGGATTTATGAAGAATCTTGCGTGCCAGTGTTCAATTTGGCCATCGTCCTATATCTTCCATTAAAAAATTATACAATACAATAAATCTTTTATTCAGAATGTAGGCCACAAGGGATATTCTTTTTATTATATAAAAAGGAATATTTCCTTACATTGTGTAAGGCTGTTTTATTTTCTTACTAACATTTTAAGACTGGTTATATTTTAAATTGCAAAAAATTATAATAATTATTTTTTAGTGAATTACTTGAGGCTCTTTAATGTATGGCATAAACCTATCCAAGTCACATTTTTTTTAAATATCCTCAAATTTCTGGATTGCCAGTTATAAGTAGCAACAACTGCATGAAAGTTATTAGCGAATTCTTGTTGCTGATTTGATTATGACTTTAATTTAGTTATCTATGTTTGATTAGACTCTGTAAACGCTTAGCCTGGCATAGGTGTATTTGTGTTTGGGTGCTAATGGTCTCGATAATTTCAATGGCAATGTTCTCAAAGGCAGTTTCCATGGTTTATGCGTTCACTTGTTCAGGTGCCGACTGGCTATCTGCGCAGCGTCTAGGATTACTGCCTTCTGTAGCTGACCTTTGATCCAGCCATCTAGCGCAACTCTCTAAGATATTATTGTTGACCCTACGAACAAATAAAACATGGAAGCCCCACGCCGTACTAGATTGCCTTTCAAAAACGGTCCTGAACTTTAGTTGACAAATCCCGTCTTTAATGCATCACGGCAATGAATTTAAATGACAACCTATAAAAACTTAAGCTGCCATTTTAAAATAGTTGTCATTGGTCCATCAAACTTTTGATTGGCTAAATTCTATAAACATTTGTCAAAGGTGTTGCGCCGAAATATGCGCGGTGTTAAGAAAAGGGCTATGACCTGCCCTTCCTGGCACAATTTGAACAATTGATTTCGGGGGCATTTTTGGGCTGGCGTTAGACGTCCATGTATGTATATATGGTCGCAGTGTTGACCCGATGGCTTTCGCTGGTGCAAAGAGAAGTTTTCTCCAAGTCTTCCGATTCCGCGCGGTTTTTCGAATTTATTTACCTACTTAAGTCATACTTTTTACAATACGTAGCACATCAAATATTTGGTGGAATTACAAGTCACATAATTATAAACTGAATGAAATTTACTGAAGACCGATGCAAATCAAGTAATTGAAAATTAATCGAAAACTTTTGTGTTTAGTTTTAGCAAAGTCATTTCAGAAAGCAGCTTAACTATAACTACATGCATTTACATATCTCCTTAGCATTCCCGATAACAGCTAATTGGGTCAGTTGATATTATATTATTTGATAAAAATTTTGTTTGTGTTGCTGTGTATAATATTTTGCTAAAATGGAAGTTTTTGTAATATAAATTTATTTTAAATGTTCAAACACAATCTTATATATTGTTAATGAATAAATAATATGAATATGAATATTATTATATTGCATAGGTTTGCATTTAAGGTACGGTGGGGTGAGTACGGCTACGATTCTTCTCGGGTCAGCGGTGTAGGGTTAGAACCGGAAGTAGTTTTAATAGTTAGACGATTCAGAAAAGTTTGTTGCTATTTCAATTTGAATAAAGAATTATTTGACTTTGACTTGACTTTGATTTTAAGACAAAAAGTCTTCCTTCTGGCACAGCGTCTGCTGGTAGCTTTTTGTCTTACCCCATTAAACCTCTTGACAAACCATATCCGCACTTTTAGAACAAATGCCGCTTGAGCAACTCACATACCTACACACGCACGATATCTCGGACCGGTTGGGACCTGGGGGGTTACTATGACGTACTAATGGGGTTCAGTTTAGGTTCAGAGAAAGAGACAGAGATATACGACTCATATAGCCTTGTCGCTTTCTCTTGGCATAAACTGAATCGCATTAGTGGTTCTTGGTAATCCCCCTGTCTGAGTGCAGGTACTTAGGCCGAATGATCTGAGATATCTATGTGTGCGTTGCTCTACCTGGACTTGTATGTAGATCGACTTCTGTACTTATCTGTTTTTTTACGATATAGGTCTAAGTTATATCGATGGTTTTATATCACGTTTAATATCTTACTTTTTTTAAGCCAGGTCGATGTTAAAGGAGTAATCGGCCAGTCTTGCAATTTTTTCATGTACAAGCAAGTGAGCCATCACCACCATACAGCGTGTGTATTTGATACGGGAGAATATTTTAATAGCGATAACTATCGGGCCTAGGGAACCTGTTTCCTTAGTTATAAAGCCATACATAATACAAAAACAATAATATATGACATATATTATTGTCATATTATTATACATTCTAAGAAAGTGCGGTATCGGATACGGCCAGAAAAATTTTGATGGTTGCCTGAACCGTGTAATTTAGTCATTTATTGAGTAATTTGAATGGAAAGAATAAAAATGCGATGTCAAATGGAAATTTTATATCAATTTTAATTATAAATATGAGAACTAGGTACTTTTACATAGGTAGTTCAATACCATGAAAGAGAAAAAGGAATTTATTAACGTGTAATATATTGAAATAATAAATATAAATATCAGTTGAAAAAACTAGCTTCATTTGGCATAACAACATCCATATACTGTCCTACTATTTAAAAATGTCGTATGCTATTGTAAAATTGTATGAGTTAGGTACGACGTTTTTATTTAGAACGGTAGTATAGAAAAATGTCATCAATATTATTATATTTATATAAAAAAATACCTACGCAAGTTATTTGTTTACACGTGAAAAGTAATTCCACTGTCTTTAGAATTAAGGTAAATGTACCAGTGGATGACACTATATAGGTGCATTCGGACCAAAAGAACATTCGCTGTTCTATCCCCCGCTCTACGAAATCAACCAATCACGTTTTGTGTAGCGATCGAATTTCGTAGAGTGGGGGGTTAGAATTGAGAATGTTCGGTTGGTCTGAATGCACCTTAAGGAGCGATTTCATGCATTTTTCCAATAAACTACGTAGTTGTCTAACATATAGTCTAAATGTGTATACAAAATTATAGACTGGTTCCTCCTTTATGTTTTTAGAACAATAAATTGTATATAACTATTACTATTACACTATGATTTCACTTTTACCAGTGAATGACTGGCAAAATTTTGAATGTCCCAAAGTATGACTAAGAAAAAATTGGATCGGTGTCCCAGTAAATGACATGGTATTGCGTCACATTTTACAATTGATTACCTGAACTGCAAGTACGTTTATGCTACTGGAAAACGTATAAAAGAAAAACCAACTGAAACGAGGCAGATAATTATTAAATGTTGATCTGCATGCAGAACCAAAGTAACAGAAATAGCTCTCCGAATCGCTAAACTGAAGTGGCGGTGGGCGGGGCACTTTGCGCGTAGAACCGATGGCCGTTGAGGCGGGAAGGTTCTTGAGTAGCGGCCACGTACCGGAAGGCGTAGCGTGGGTAGGCCCCCCACAAGGTGGACCGATGACCTGGTGAAGGTCACAGGAGTCCGCTGGATGCGGGTGGCGCAGGACCGGTCATTGTGGCAATCCCTGGGGGAGGCCTATGTTC
The DNA here is from genome assembly GCA_025490895.1 of Thaumatotibia leucotreta. NCBI lineage: Eukaryota > Metazoa > Arthropoda > Insecta > Lepidoptera > Tortricidae > Thaumatotibia > Thaumatotibia leucotreta. The sequence goes on from JALPQI010031302.1 coordinate 19,349, forward strand.
AGCAGTGGACGTCTTTCGGCTGATATGATGATGATGATGAACTAAACTTGTCAATTCCGTTATTAAAACTATTTTTACTACACACAGGAACTACTAAAATATGTTTTTTTCTTCACGTCGTAAATACTTCCTCTCGATTTTTGCCATTACTCATATTTAGATTCGTTGCTGCTTGAAAAATATTATTTTTTCAGTCTTCTTACCTAGTGTTGTAGGTAGGGACTTTTTTGGGTTTCACTTTTAAGAAAATGAGACTAGTGCCAGGTGAAGTGTCGCTTGTCGTATCAAATATGTTTATTAAAATTTACAGTTAGTACAAACTTGGCCTTTTTTTCACGTCGTCGTGGGTATATTTTGGTAATTTTAGGGACATGTTTTCATTATAAATCTTTATAACCAATGGATAACACATAGTTATGACCCAACAAATGACATATCACTATGCACTGTCATCTCGATCTCCATAGAAAAACAGTATATGACACCCATGTCAACACTACTCACATAGCCCATAGAAACTTGTGTTTTTTAGAAAAACTAAAATATGCGTTTAATATCTATACTTATAAAATATTTTAAAAATAAAAATAAAACCGCCTTCAAAAATTCGCCCGAACTAAGAAGTTAAAAATAATTTTGGTTCCTATTTCTTAGGATTTCCTACCCAAACCTTTAAACCTTTTACCCTATTCATTGAAATAAAACATTATGGCTAGGTACCCTACAGATTTCTTAGAAGTCGGTGCCAAGCCGAATAATAGGTATATATTAGATAAAGCTTTGTAACTTACTGTTACTCCGATTACGCTTGTATCAACAGAATGGTCTGCCTCAGTCATTTTCATGAAAGCATAACCGGAGTGACAGTAAGTTACAAAGCTCTATCAAATACATATAGGTAAGTACTCGCGAAGTGAACATATTTGGCTTGGCACCGACTTCTAAGAAATCTGTAGGGTACCTAGCCATAATGTTTTATTTCAATGAATAGGGTAAAAGGTTTAAAGGTTTGGGTAGGAAATCCTAAGAAATAGGAACCAAAATTATTTTTAACTTTTTAGTTCGGGCGAATTTTTGAAGGCGGTTTTATTTTTATTTTTAAAATATTTTATTTTTTGCTTTTTAGTAGTGTAAATATAAAATCGTTATTCAGTATGCTCTAAATACTTATAATTAGAATGTACTGCACTGTAGTAGGCCATAAAACCTGAACTGGCGAACTTATATGAATACAAAAACAATTTCAAAGGTAACAGACTTAGCATGCCAATATTATTTAAAGAATCACTAACCGCTAACCGACACGTCACGTCATAACTACTAAGCAAACACTTGAATTGATCTCGAAAATGTATGACATTTGTTATATACAAAGAATGATCCTCATACCCCTAATCGTTAAGGAGTTATCCTTTCATCATCAGCTCACCAACATGAGACTATGACCACCTAAAGGCAAATACTCGAATAGCCTCCAAAATATATGAAATATGTTATATTTAAAGAATTATCCCCCAACTCCTAATCTCCAAGGAGTTGTACCTTACATCATCAGCTCACCAACATGAAAGGATGACCACCTAAAGGCAAATACTCAAATAGCTTCCAAAATACACGAAATATGTTATACTTAAAGAATTATCCCCCAACTCCTAATTGCTAAAGAGTTGTACCTTCCATCATCAGATCACCAACTTAAGATGTTCATGACTAGATGCAAATACTTGATTAGTCTTCGAAAATAAATGAAAAACGTCATGTGTGCCTACAACATTTGAAGAGTTCCCTCGATTTCTCCAGGATCCCATCATCAGATCTGGATTCGGTGACAATGGGACCAACTAGAAGGTATACCCTTTCAAACAAAAAAAGAATGTTTCAAATCGGTCCACGCGTCTTCGAGTAATCGGGGAACATACATAAAAAAAAAAAAAGATTTCGACGAATTGTAAACCTCCTCCTTTTTGAAGTCGGTTAAAAATACAATTCAAATTAAGATACAGAAAATTACTGTTTGAGCGAGTGAATGACATGGGTGTCATCCACTACTAAACGCTATAATTTTGCTTTAAAATACTAAACTAATAAAAATAATACAGTTAAACTACACAATATCAATAGATACATTTAAAATGTAATAGTTTTAGTAAACACTTTCCGAAAATTCGTTGAATAAATGCCTTAGCAGATTCACTAAGAACACCAACGCACAATCAAATCAAAGCACCTGTTCGCAAATAGGCTAAATTTTTTTTTTTAAATATTCATAATATCGATGAAGGGTTTTAAACGAATATCACAAATTGCACTACTAGTCGTCTGGATGGTTTACCCTTGAATCGCCGACAAACATTTAATCGAATATTGTTTCAAAGACAACGATTCAAGTATTTTCATTTCATCGACAAGTCGTTCTGTCGAAGAATCGTTTCCAATAAATTTAAATCAAGGACTTTTAAATGGCATTTGAGTTATTATGTGTATAGCTTATATCGAGGTTTTTTGTTACGAGATTTTTTATTACAATTTGTTTTAAATTTAGTAATATTTATTCCGCGTAATATTATTTCAATTTGTAATATTTCGTTATCGAATCTAGACGCAGTTACATCGGAGTTTCTGGGTTGCAATAAAAAAAATAACCTCGAAGACTAAGGCGGGAGCAAAGCTCCCGCCTTAGTCTTCTAACCTAACCTATCCGAGTCGGATCTGCCCCGGAAGGTTTTGTTCGCTCGCTTCGCTCGCTCACTCGGCAATTTTTTTTTAAAGATATTTATTTTCAAAACTACTATTTATGAACATAGAGGTTAATTTTGGGAAAAAGTTTTTCCTACAAAACATGCTTATTTTAGCGTATTCTGCACGCTAAATTAATAAAAAATACGTGTCATAATGCCACCAACATCCATCGATTTTTTTCTAAGTCCTCAGCCCCCTTCCAACCCAGCCGAAAAATGTATAAATGTACGACATATAAAAATGTATTGTAGTAATATGTCGAATAAATGAATTTCAATGTTTAGTAGTTGAGACAATTAAAATAATTTTAAATAAAACACTGACCAAATGATATTCGTTGAATAGTTTTTCAGTGCAGTAAGAGTTTTTTAATTGAATAGTATGTGTAACAAAAAAATGCCAAACGAAATTCCTAGTACTGAAGTTTCGATGAATCGTTGTCGATGAAATGAAATTCGATTAAACGTTTGTCGGTAAAATGAATGGACACCCGTCTGGTTACTGTCTTTGGGTCATATTAACAACAGTTTTCTTAGTATTTAAATAAAATTGCAAAAAAGTCATTCATTGGTACAGTGTCATCCACTCCTACATTTACCTTACTATGACTGTTTTTGCACCAGCCTACAGCACCTGTAGCCATTTTTAACTAGTTTATAACGTTATTTATAAGAAATGCATTCAGACGTCCATCAATTAATGTCAACTCGATCGAATTGAAACAGCGGCACGAGTAGTTTCTTAGAAACGCCCACTCAAGAGTAGTTTGCGTCGGGTCATAATTGCACGGACAGAGGCTTATTGCATAACAAATGAAACTAATATTACAAGCCGAAGTCTCTTTCTAATATGAGAGATAGAAGTCCAAAGGTCAGAGCTCAAAGTGACGTTTAATGAATGAATATACAAACGATACTCGTACTCCTCCTGGAGTATGTGTGGCTGCTCCCACGTTTCCGCTACTGCAGCTGTGGCCGGGTCGCATCCCACGATGGTGGGACGGTCGTTACACTGTCATTTGGGAAAGGTGGAGAAAGGCTGTTGAAGGGTGGAGAGAGGCTGTTGAAGGGTGAAGAGATGCTGTTGAAGGTGTGGTGTGTCTTATAAGCTCGCTTCCACTGTAGTTTTTTCGTGGCTAGCGTGCCACAACAAACAACAACAACAACTGTTGGTTCGCAGGTACGAGTAAATATGCTGATGATCAGGTAACTTGCGGGTATGATTCAACATCGCAGCATGTAATTTATAACGTATCTTGTATGGACTTTACCAGTTTAACCCCGTGTTACCCAAGCCTCTGGGCGATGAAGTATTAAACTGCCCGTAGGTCACCTGACCTGACACATCAACTAGTTTTTTCGTTCGTGGCTGACACCTAAACCTCTCGACTTGGGACAAATTTGTCGGAAATACACACTTTCTTAAGCCGCGTACCCACTAGAGGCAGCCTCGGGTCGAGCGGCTGCCTCACTCCGAGGCTGCGCAAGTGGAGACGCTGCCTCAACCTGAGGCACGCCGCGACGCGAGGCAAATTCGTCGCCGCGAGCCGAGCCACATTTTGTCGGTCTCTGTGCCGTGCTCAAAGGCGCCTCAGTCCGAGCCGTGTGTTTAGTGGAGACGGTCACTCGTGAGGCAACAGTTACGGATCAAGCTGAGGCGACACTACTCGAGCTGATCCGCAGCTGTTGCCTCAGAGCGAGCAGCCTCAAACTGAGGCTATTTGTTTCAAGTCGAGGCCACTCGACCCGAGGCTACCTCTAGTGGATACAATGCTATCCTACTTTGGCTTTGCCGTGCCACCAAGCCATTATTATTCATTATTAAAAATCTAACCCCCTTATTCATAAACCTCCCCAAACTTAGTAAGCCCATAGGTATTGTTTGTCCCTTTCGAACTTATAAGACACTGATAAGACCAAGAGGGACAAATAATTACTACCGGCCTGTTAAATTAGGAGACGTTTATGAGTAAAGGGATAAGTTTTTATTATACTTTGCTTGTGCCCAAACGGCATTTAAAAATGAATTTTGAATCAATAAATGAAACCGCGTACAAATATAAAACAAGCACCTTAAAAAAAGTCTACGTATATCAATTTTCGAAATTTGACTGCCGGATCCACAAAGACACCATCCGTAATATACTGTGGTGCATATGAATGTGTAAAATAAAAATTAGTAGGTAATTAATTATACAGGGTAGCGTAAACAAACGTTTATTAAAACCAAAGGTTACTGTAATATCGGCGTCTACGAACAATAACATTGACTAACGACCATCCTACCGACGACATCTTCTTAAGTTATTTCAAAGTAATATGACGTACATAACAGCCGTCTCCTAAAATATGTAAACGATTTTGAACCTTGCGCTTTGAATATAATTTCTTGAATGTGAACATATTTTTATACGCGACACTGATTATCTACTGGCAGAGCTTTATTTTTTCACTTTTTATAGCAAATTACATCCTTCACATCAGATTTTCCTTTTAATTCTTGCCAAATGTTTGTAATACATTTCAATTCAACCCCTTTTCGTGGTCGAACAACAAACTTTATATGGTACCACGTTCCAGCAGCCAAAGTACTGGTAACGAAAGTAACAATGATGTCATACTCGCTGATGTGAAATTCATTTTTCGAGATTCTTGAATATTGTTTGTAAGCTTTCTTGGCCAGAGACAAATACTCCTTATCAGTAGGATCTTTCCAGTCGGTTCTTCCCAGTAATCGATTGTGTTTATTGCAATCTACGCCAATAGGGAACTGATCGAACACACGCTTGCTTGTTCCAAAAACTACACTGCAATTATAATAATTGTAGTCACCGTGTGAATTTGATAACAATACGTCAACTTTGTGGTAATTAATTAAATCTCTATTTACTCTTGTCCGTAAATTACTGGAACTCACGATTGTGCTCTGTTCAAGATGCCATTTGGTATCAAACTTCTTACTCATAAAGTAATTATTAACCGCGTCATCAATTAAACTTTGTCCAAGTTTCTTGTTATTGCCAAGTTTCTTCTTATTGCCAACTTTAGATGCTGAGCCACATATCACTTTATGATCTACTTTTTTCAGCCACGTTTGTTCCCATATCTTAGAAAAGCATAGTAATTTCTCTCCTTTGGTAGAACTTACTGCGAAGGCAATTCGAGTAATTACTCCATTAACAACCTGAGTAGTTACTTTGGAGACCGAAAGATATTTAACTATAAATCCAGGAGGAACATTAAAATGTTTTTTGAAAGATTCCTCAGCTAATCTTTTGTACTTAGGATCCTTATAGTTTTGTGTCATTTCACCGCCGAATTGTTGCGTATTTAAATTATCGTTCAATTTCTGATTGGTAGATAAAGATAGCTTCATATTATTAAGCACAGAACATTTCACTTGAATATCTTTCTTTTGAAGCCATTGTTGTTCCCAAATCTCAGAGTGACATTGGTATTTGAGGTTCGTATCAGTGTTCACATTAAAATCAACTCGAGTGATTCGTCCTGAAACTTCCTGAGTAGTCACTTTAGTCACTCTAATTTCTTTGATTAAAAATAGGGGACCTATATGATAGGCTCGATACTTTTCAAATGATTCTTCAGCTAGTGATTTGTACTTAGGATCTTTAGGGTCTTGTACCGTTTCTCCTCCGAAAGAAAATTTCTGATCATTGGCGGATAAAGATAGTTTCATATTATCGAGCACAGAACATTTCACTTGAATATCTTTATTTTGAAGCCATTCTTGTTCCAAAATCTCAGAGTGACATTGGTATTTGAGGTTCGTATCAGTATTCACATTAAAATCAAGTCGAGTGATTCGCCCTGAAACTTCCTGAGTAGTCACTTTAGTCACTTTAATTTCTTTGATTAAAAATAGGGGACCTATATGATAGGATCGATACTTTTGAAATGATTCTTCAGCTAGTGTTTTGTACTTAGGATCATTAGGGTCTTGTGGTGTTTCTCCTCCAAAAATTGGTTGTCCACGATCGTTGAATTTCTGACTACTGGCTGATAAAGATAGTTTAATATTATTAACCACAGAACATTTCACTTGAATATCTTTCTTTTGAAGCCATTCTTGTTCCCAAATCTCAGAGTGACATTGGTATTTGAGGTTCGTATCAGTGTTCACATTAAAATCAACTCGAGTGATTCGTCCTGAAACTTCCTGAGTAGTCACTTTAGTCACTTTAATTTCTTTGATTGAAAATAGGGGACCTATATGATAGGATCGATACTTTTGAAATGATTCTTCAGCTAGTGTTTTGTACTTAGGATCATTAGGGTCTTGTGATGTTTCTCCTCCAAAAATTGGTTGTCCACGATCGTTGAATTTCTGACTACTAGCGGATAAAGATAGTTTAATATTATTAACCACAGAACATTCCACTTGAATATCTTTCTTTTGAAGCCATTCTTGTTCCAAAATCTCAGAGTGACATTGGTATTTGAGGTTCGTATCAGTGTTCACATTAAAATCAACTCGAGTGATTCGTCCTGAAACTTCCTGAGTTGTCACTTTAGTCACTCTAATTTCTTTGATTAAAAATAGGGGACCTATATGATAAGCTCGATACTTTTGAAATGATTCTTCAGCTAGAGTTTTGTACTTAGGATCTTTAGGGTCTTGTACAGTTTCTCCTCCGAAAACAAATTTCTGATTATTTGCGGATAAAGATAGTTTCATAGTATCAAGCACAGAACATTTCACTTGAATATCTTTCTTTTGAAGCCATTCTTGTTCCCAAATCTCAGAGTGACATTGGTATTTGAGGTTCGTATCAGTGTTCACATTAAAATCAACTCGAGTGGTAAGTCCTGAAACTACCTGTGTAGTTACTTTAGTCACTTTGATCTCTTTAGGAGATGAAACTCCATCATTTGTATTTTGATATTTATTGAAAGATTCTATTGCTAATTTTTTGTACTTAGGATCTTGTGGATCTTGCTCCTCTTCACCTCCTGGGACTACCTTATTTATTTGACACGCCACTTTAAGATAAAGTAATTTCCCGCTTTTTAATCTCAAAATTTTAGATTGGCAAGGAATTGCCCGCCCATTAGTAGAGGAAATATGAAAACCTATGCGTATCATAGTGGTTGTAACTCCTGGCTTAGTAGTAGTATTTACTTTGTCAACTATAAGTTCCTTAACATGAACTTCAACGCCTTTGTTTCTTTGTAAGTACCTTTTGAAAGCTTCATCTACCATCTGTTTGTACTTAGGGTCTTCAGGGTTTTGAATGACTGTAGTAGCAGGTATTTTTCCGGACAGAAGAACATTTGGTTTTGCATCGTCTTCATCATCGTTATTAATAGCACAACTCATGTCGTTAACTATCGAATTATTAACTACTTCCCAAGGTGTTTCTATAACTTCACCATTACATAAAAAGACACCATTATTTCCAGTGATAACTTTGAAAACGACGCTCTCTACCAAATTGGAATCAACTTTAACTTTTGCTTTCGTTACAACTATTGATTTGATGTCTTCTTTCGTAAATGGCTTAGGACCTGGGGTGGTTAACCAATTACCAAGAGCTATTTTTACGACGTTCCGGTATTTTGGATTTTTGGGATCCCGTGTCTGTTGGGGTCGAGAGTTAACTTTAGCCTGTAGCTTTTCATTAGCAAACACGGAGTCACATTTATAAGTTACTAGTTTAACGTTTTCCCAACTTTTTTCCCATATTTGAGAATTGCACATTGACGATTTACCATTAACTAAAAGAACACGGAATTGTATTCTCGTGACGGTTCCCGCGACTACTTGTGTCGTAACTTTATGCACTGTTACTTGTTTAGTATCTTCTACTTTGACGTGTAAGTGCATATGTACTACTTCTTCCGCCATCTTTTGGTATTTTGGATCCTTTGGATTTTGCTCCATTTCGCCTCCGAATTGATTGTCATATCCATAGGAAATCTGAAAACCCGTCAACTAGTTAAATTCAGATAAGCGTTTACTCGTTACGTAAAATGATTTATCACGCTCGCGCTAATGCATCAGTGTAAGCGTGATAGACTGCTTTACGTATGGAGTACCTACCTAAACGTACACTTAAACCTTACGGCTACAGCTGTTTAAGTGTAGTATATCTAATATGGGCGATACATGAAACCAGGATTCATTAGTAACTATAATCATTGATTCAGATTATTTTTTAAGTAACACTTTTCAGATACAGATTTTCTGACCAGCAATGTAGTGAAAATTTTAAAGTCCATTAACCTCTCGTGTGCCGGAAATATTTTTTTAGTTTTCTCGTACGCGGATCCACGTTCCGGCATACAAGGGATTAAGACATGCGCTTTAGAAATTACCTGTCTACGAACGTTTGCATTACATTGCGGACCGCATTATTTTGTATGAACTACAATTTTATTGCTATTCTAAGTTAAATGTGCCTATCGAAGTTAAAGTACATAGGTACGTCCTTTTTTTTCCAGGGGAATCCGTTATGGATACCACCCGGCCCGGAAGCAACCGATGCTATTAACCTCCGTCACCCCCCGTTTTGAGATTCACTCGCATTCTTTTACGCCCTTTAATTACTTAATAATATAATATTTTTCTTAATACCTAAAATGCTGCGCTCCATGGCACGTTCGCAAACCTTCAACTGGGACTTGTGGCTCAATGGATGACCAATGCACTGTAGGTTAGGACGGGTAGGATACACATATCGACAAGTTTCCGCTTTAGGGAAGGTTGCCCTTCATAAGCTCTTTCATAGACCAGTAGCTCTTCCAGGCATATTTATTTGACACGGCATTCGACCTCTTTGTCTTGCCTGTTGCTGAAAAGGACTAGCTGGCCCAAGTAAATGTACACGTCGACATAAATAATTACCTGCCCCTATATTTCAACCCTACGCTTTCAGCTATTGGTCATCGCTTTACGCTTCACCCGGTTCATTGTGAGCCCAACCTGAAGGCTTGCCATGGTCAGTTCTTCGAGCATTAGCTAAAGGTCAGCTGCAGACGAGGAAAAGAGACTTATCGTCTGCGAAGCGAAGATTTAATGACCTTCTAACTCCAACGATTAATCCACTGAGGGCAGATCGTGCCCGGTACACAATACCGCGCTCCAAAATTGGCATAGGGGACGTCGGGGAAAAACTGCCAAGCTTAAGTGGGATTAGGCCAGCCACGTCTACCGCATGCAACCGGATAGGTGGGCTAACATAGCAACCAAGTGGGTGCCGCAAAACGAGCGACGCGGACTTGGCAGGCCCAGACGTAGATGGCGAGACGACCTTGACGTGATCCTAGGCAGCTGGCTACAGGAAGCTTGGCTAAGTCGTGGGGAGAGGATTTGATTTTGAATAGAGGCCTTTGCCCAGCAGTCGGACACTCAAGAAAAAGATTAAAAGTGAATAGCGGCTTGAAATCGGAGAATGTCTTCTATAATAAGATAAACATCGTCACGTCGCGTAATCAGCGTGGCGTGTCTCAGTCCACTGCTGGACGTAGGCCACTCCGATTAACTATGCGTTAGACGCACTAGGAGGTAAATGCTCATAATCACTACGCTGGGCAAGCGGATTGGCGATCGCAGTAATGTTTCCACAATGTTCGGGAAAAATTGGGATGGTGACAAATGTATTCTTACAGCCGTCACCTAGAACCAACATAAAATTACGAAGCCAGTATTTTTTCTAACTTTCTATTCTATTCGTTTTTTTTAATAGTTTTAGTTACATTTAATCAGTAAGCCGCACCTGTTTGCAATTTTGTATGATCATTGCTTATTTAAACAAGTATGTACTTACCCCATTCCACGTTACTAGAACCAGTAAAAAATATACACGCATATTTAGATGCCCAGGTTGCTAACAAAATAATTACATAGCTAAAATTTAAACCTTATAAAGACTTAAACTAATCAAAAACATGTTGCAATCAAGTGATTTTCAATGGCTACTGGAATCGATTTAAGACTTATTAAATTATAATGCGTCTCCGCGTTTCATTGACTAACCAATTTGTTAGGGAATGTCAGTTCTTGTAAATGCCTAGATGGTTTCATTCACGGTATAACTCACGGTTTTTTTTTATGTGACGAAGATAGACAACTGAGCTCTCAGCCCACCTGATGGAAAGCAGGAACTGAGGCCCATGGACATAGTGACCAAAACATTGCCTATGCGCTGCCTACCCTGAAAACTTAGATGGATTTCCTCTATCAAAAATGATGAATTTGCCAAAAGTAACCTGTAATAGTAACAACTAATGATATGATAGGTAATACGAACCAAGACACGCGTCTTTGCGAATGAAACGATCCATCCGGGGGCCTAACATGGCCTCTTAAATGCGATTCAGTTTAGGTTCGGCTTATCAATTTTTGACAGTTATTAATAAATAATAATAATAATAAATATCTTGGGACATTTTACACAAATCAACCTAGTCCCACGGTAAGCTCAATTAAGGCTTGTGATTTGGGTACCAGACGACGATATACAGGGTGTAATCGATAAGTGTTTACAGGCCATAATTCCGTAAATATGAGAGATATCAGAAAACTTTTAACTGATATCGAAAGTACGTTACCCAACAAATAAAATTACATTAATAACTTTTTCTAAATAGATGAAGTAATATTAAAAATACGAAGTTAAAACGCTCCCATACATTTAGTAGGACGACTTACAGCCATAAAGAATGTCGGGTGTCGTAAGAGATAAAACTGTTACAGATTCGTTATTTGTACGAATACATTGTAATAAAATAATGAATACAATAATACTACCGGTTGTGAAATAATTAATCTAACATTTATTCTTAACTGAAAAAATATTCGTATTAAACTAGTCTTTGAATGAACGGTTACCTACTAAATGTATGGAGGGGTTTGAAGTTAATATTTGGGATATTTCAGATTTTATTTCAAAAAAGTTATTAGTGTAATTTTACTCGTTGGGTAACGTACTTTCGATATCAGTTAAAAGTTTTCTGATATCTCTCATATTTACGGAATTATGGCCTGTAAAAACTTATCGATTACACCCTGTATATAATAGATAGATACAATTAGATACTTAAATACATATACAGCCATTACCAAGGAACAAATATTTGTGATAAATAAATACACAAATAATGCCCTCGGCGGGATTCGAACCCGGAACCTCCAGCTTCGTAAGCAGGGTCACTACCAACTAGGCTACGGAGGCTGACAAAATATTCTATAGAATTGAGACATCGCGATTCAGGTTTAGGTCCTACACTGAATTGCATTAGCAGATCGTGGTAGCCCGCCAGAGGCCACGAACCACGAACGAAGTGTTGCCTCTCTGTCACACTTACGTACGAATTCACAAGTGCGAGAGAGAAGCTTCGTTCGTGGTTCGCGGTAAGATAGGACCGGTCAGCGTGTTTACAAATATCTGAGCTGGGTGCTGAGACAAGTTGCCAATCGCTAACCCTTAGTCGTCAATCGTAAACGAAAGGCAGCTAACTGTCTTTGTTGCGCTAATAATGAAAGAATGACAGAGAGGGTAAACTACTACTATCTTTTATACAAGCCTCGGGCCTGTAAAGATATATACAGGAGAAATGTTTTTAATATGAGCATTACGGTATTCAATAAGTTACCAAATGAATTGCGGACATTGTCGGGGGAATTATTTAAACGATGTTTAACAAAATGGCTGCGGGATAAATGTTTTTACAGCGTTAAGGATTATTTAAATTTTAAGGAACCGATGACATTGTATTAATTTAATTTATAATAGTATTTTTGTGGCATTTGTATAATAGTAGTAGACCTGGACATTCTGTTTAATTTATAAATTGTTATTCTATAGCTTTGAAATATTTATATGCTTGCTTGCTTGCTGAATACAAGGATCTTATTAATAATTAACACCTTTAATGTACTGTATTCTGATAAATAAAGAATTTTGAATTTTTTTTTTTTTTTTACGATACGCTACTAAGCGTAAGCGATTGGCAAGTTGGCTAAGCATCCTGGCCTTAAAAACCGTGTTCAGATATTTTTGAGCACTGTTACCGCTCTAATATATCTAATGCGAGTGAATGTAAATACCGCTTTTTTAAGATTTTCGGAGTAGCAATGTAGGTACGAACATTTGTTATATTGATTTGGCAGTTATGTCATCTGCTTTTGTAATTAGCTGTCAACGAGCGTTTAACTTAAGCGTGTTGCTCTACATTGCGCGCCGAATTATTTTGTATGGATAATTTTGTTGCTCTAATTTTAAGTAAAAGTTATCTAAATGTACTTATTATGTCCTAAACTATCACCCGTTACGAGCTTCGCCCGTATTAGACTTACACCCTGTATACGCCAATTTTCCCTAGCTTTTTTTACTTTTCTTGATGGATAGGCACAATTGTTTCCGATATGCGGACATGCCAAGTAAAACTAAGTATGGAACTACTTGCTCGTGCTCATTGACACGCGACATGCTCTTGGCCGGTTTTTTATATTACTTTTATTTTCATTTTATTTATTGTTCATTGTTATAATCTTATCTGACAGCAGCGGTCGAATTAGTACGTAGATATTTGACGAACAATATTCGCGACTGCGCGACGCGCGTCACCGCTTGTCGTGAGGCCCTACTAATGTAGGTACTTACTTACCAATTCCCCGGAGTGGCACTGACAGTTCGAACCGAATGCGCTAGTTGGACAGGCCTGGTTAACGATTTTCTATTAAGTACTTGTCAAATTAATTAATTCTTATCAAATGAAGGTAATTTCCGGTATTTTGCAGGTGTAGGACCGCAAAGTAGTTACATAATTCCATTATAAAAGGTGGCCCATTCAAATCGGTCAGTATGGGAAAGTCTGAAAATATAAGACATACGAAGTTTTGTTCTTAGGAACCATGTCAACGATTTTGATAAAAAGAAAAACTGCATTCATAAATTTGAAAAAAAAACACTGTACCCAGCTAGGGAATCGAACCCGGTTGTTTTGAAAAAGTAAACTTACACTATTTCTATTCATATATCGTTTGTGTAGGTAGGTCTTAAGCAGTAAATGTCTCTCAGAAACATGATGTCTAAAATTAATGGAAATCATTGTTTTCACGTATTTAAATTTATTGTGTAAATCTTAAGATTTTTTTTTTTTCATATTTACCAACGCAGTTTTCCTTTAAATCAAAATCAGTGAAATGGTTCCTAAAAACAAATCTTCGTATGTCTTCGTATTTCAGACTATCCCATACTGACCTATTTGAATGGGCCACCCTGTATATCAAGTTCAGTCATCGAACCAGCGACAAGGTACTTCCGGGTCCAACTTGACGTACGTAATGTCAAAATTTAATTGCAAGTATGAGAATAGTTGTTTGTTATAAAAGGGTGCATTTGTATTTTACCCGCGAGTATGAAATTGAAACACGAGCAAGCGAGGGGATTATAGAGTGAATAAAGTCTAAAAGAATTATTCATTCAAAAATAAACATGCCTACTTATTCCTATACAGGTAATAAGTAAAATACAGCCTATTTTCGGGTGTCTGCTGTTTTATCAGCTGAGATTCACGCTTTGTATAATATCCTTGCACGCTTCAGGTTTGGATTAGCCAAGTATCACGGGGTTAACTGGTTAAGTCCGTATTTTTGACAATACTATTGGTTTAACCTCGTGTTGGTGGCCACTTGGTAGACGTGAGGACTGAACTGAATGTACAAACGATACTCCTCCTGGAGTATGTGTGGCTGCTGCCGAGTTTTCGCTACTGCAGCTGTGGCCGGGTCGCATCCCACGAAGGTGGGACGGTCGTTGCACCGTCATTTGGGGACGGTGATGAGAGGCTGTTGAAGGAAAATTTGCCATGGCGAGAGAGATTTTGGTGATGATGATGCGGTGAGGCTCGTGAGGACTTGCAAAAAGACAACTTACGATGCTTACTAGGGCAGTCGTGAGTAGGTACTACTAGGTACATAGTAGCCATTATTGTTACTTACGTAAGTTTGTCGGCGGTACTGATTTAGATTATTGTTACGGAGAGCCATTGGTCACCCTTTTTATAATAAGGCATTTTGCTTTTCACAACATGCACAAAATTTGCTTCGGCTTCTCGTTAGCAAAACCAGTTAAATCGTAATCTTCAATAACGCCTTATTTAGACTGTTCTTTAGTCCACGTTAATATAACTCATTAGAATATTAGGTAAAGCCGTTCCGCTAAGTTTAGAACGGTTATTAATTTGTAGTGTTTGTACACGACAAGTATTTTTTCTGATAGTAACGGTCATTAAATTTTTACAATAAAATAAACTTGTTCAATTGGGAAATCGACCGTTATGTGCATATTACACCTGCTGACCAATTGTACATTATTATAAAACGCCTACATTTGTTTAGTTACTGATAGTTACTATTAAAAATGTCGCTGACAGGATAGTAGTTTCGCAAATTGCGTGGTTATTTTTGGCCGTACTTTCACGACGTATAAGCAAATTATTTAGTTTGAATAAGATAGACAAAAAGGACTATAATGTATGACTACCTATAGTAGTTCAATAGAATACAGCATAAGTACAGTAAACGATCATAATGCCCCGGCCACGACATTGGTCTAAGGCGACCAGCGGCGAGCGAATCCATGAGTTGGAGCGGGATGCCGATATGGGTACGAGACCGATGTCGTGGCCGCGGCATAAGTATTAAGTAATGCACATCGGTTCTTGGGAAAGAGACTCGGCTTCATAGAGCGTTGTCCCTCTTTAACTTATTGACATGTATGATGATGTATGCAATATTATTAATATTATCGTTACAAGTAGGCACATACACATACTTCAAGTGGGTTTTCGGCAAGAAAACACAAAAAACACCCTGGCCCAGATTTATTAACTTGAGTTTATATGTAGAAATTCTTCGATAAATCGACCCACTACGAAGGTTATTATATTACAGATTATTTTTTATGCCTCAAACTTATTAAATATACAGGATGAAATCTGTGGCGCGGAGGGTACGAGGGACAGTCACGCTGAGCAACTTTCATTATGGGGACAACCAAAAACTCTGGAATAAAATCTCCTAATTATGAGTTAATTGAGCCTTGATTGATGTATGTAGTATCAATTAACTCATATTTTTGTTAAACCGTTTATGAGCTATTATTAAAGATAAGTTGTTAGTAAAGATAAATTAAAAAACCCCTCCCGACAAATTGCTGCACCTCATTGTTCTGAATTTTTTAATTGTTTCATTTTCTATGAGACACGTTGACTTTACTATCCCAAAATTTAGTTAAATTTTTATTTTTAAGTGAACTCAACACGATATACTTCTGTTACACTTTATTACTTTTTAGAGTTTGTCGTGTCAGCTCATATTATTTATAAATTAGTACGTATTTAAATAAAATGTACAAAAAAGTCATTTTCAGTTCAAGTAATACTAACGAATACAAGCGTATCATTTGAATCATGATTGTGTAATCACAATCACGCACCAATTAAACTTATGTTACGCTTTATTTTAAATACATGCGCATCTAATAACAAGATATACCTTATACTCGTATAAAGTCAGCGTCCCACCGACATTGGGAAGTCTACGAGTCGTTGAAGAAGCTGGTAGACATTTAAAAGATGAACCCTGCGTACTTTGTGCTAGCCGCCGCGGTCCTGGCGAGTGTCGCCGCCCATCCTGCCGTAAGTACTTATAGATAGAAGAAATATAAAATAAGTACGCATCTATACCATGTGTAAATCATTTATTTGTGTTGGTTGTCTATGTATTTAAGCACCTTTATGTATATCGTCTCTTGGTACCCACATCACAAGCCTGAATTGAGCTTACCGCGGGACTAAGTAGATTTGTGTAAGGCCGTGGTCGCTTTCACCCGCCGCACGCGGCCGACAACGGCCCGCCGCCCGCGGCGTCTGAATGGTGTGTTCGGGAATGCTCGGGAGCGGTCATTTTCGCCCGCCGCGTGCGGCTGGTGCCCGCTGGCTGCCGCGTCTTTAGTTATTTTGGAGCATTGCGGCGGGTGGACGCTGGCGCAAGATGGATAAATTTACGAAAGAACAGGACGAATATTTTATTGAATTAGTGAAATGTAACAGTATATTGTATGTATGACGCACAGGATAAACACTTTAAAAATAACAATTAACGTTAAAATTTCTTCAAAAAAAAAATATTATTAAAATATCCTCATCCTCTCCCTTCTGAAGCAATAAATATGCAAGAGTTGTTTCCATTTTAAGTAACACACGTCCGCTCGCAACCAAACACTCTCGGAAACTGCGGCGACTGGCCGCCGCGTCTACGTTCTCAAAACGACCAAACACCCGCTGTCGGCGGCGTCTAAGTTCAGACGCCACGGGCGACGGCCTGCTGTCTGCCGCGTGCGGCAGGTGAAAGCGACCATGGCCTAAGATGTCCCAAGATAATTATTTTATTTATAATTTACCTACATAAATCTAATTTTTATTTTTTTCTTTAATTACAGTGGCTATCTAATAGGAACAACTGGATAGGTCGTCCAGAGGAAAGAGATCCGAGTGATCCAAAATACAAGGAGTTGGTTTTAGAATCGGTTAGACTCAAACCTGGAAATCATGTTATAGTAACAAGAGTAACATATCAGGTGGTGGCTGGTTCCATGACACGCATATATTTCGATATCGTTACTCCGGATATCTACGTATTATCATGCATTACTGAAGTATTGGAGCGGCCGTGGGTACCTGAGAAAGAATTCGACGTGCGCTGTGGTTTGTAATTAATAATTTGTAGGTACATATGATAACTGTAATCATTTTAATAAATGCTATGTAATAATTCGATTTTTTTCGTTTTCTGTTTATTTATATATTTAATTATCACTTTTATGTAAAACGTAATTTTAACTCATGACATACATATGTACCTACCTAATACAAAGATGCCATTTTAATTTTTTTTTTCTTATAAGTTACTAAAATTTTGATGGCGATGTTTGATGTATCACTGCATAGTAAAACAAAGTCGCTTTATCTGTCCCTATATCCCCATGTATGCTTTAATATAATATATTTAAAACTATGGATTTTCATGTTTTTAATAGATAGAGTACCTAATTCAAGAGGCAGGTTTTAGTATCGGTATTATAATTAATAAAGTATTATAGAAAATGCAATTATATTCTATTCTTATCGATATCTAACTAGCTAATAATATAATAAATGTCATCAGTTATGAGATTGTACACCCCGCGGAAGTGTGGGAGCCGCGGCTTCCTAAATGCCAAAAACCTTCACAACCACGAGGTGTACAATCTCAGAAACTATTTTCTTAACAATGAGTGCGGGATGCATCGTGATGTGGTGGCAGTAGACCGGAACCTCACGCCGCTCTCCTTGGCAAAAGAGTACTGGCGCAGACCTGTGGTACTAAGCACCGAGGACCGCAGGGCGGTATGGAAGAGCAAGGAGCTACACGGGCGGTTCTACAAGGCCCTCACGGGACCTGACGTAGATCTGCTCGCGTCGGTGAACTGGCTACGATTCGGGGACCTCTTCGGGGAAACCGAGGGTTTTGCCTGTGCAATTGCTGACGAGGTTATCATGACGAATAACTACCGGAAATATATCCTGAAGGACGGTACGGTCGACATCTGTCGGGCATGCCGCCGTCCCGGTGAGTCACTCAGGCATATTATTTCCGGTTGTTCTCAGATTGCTAACACCGAGTACTTGCACAGACATAACCTCGTAGCCAGTATTATAATACACCAGCAGCTTGCTCTTCGATACGGCCTTGTGGACGTCGAAGTGCCATACTATAAGTACACAACTGCACCAGTTCTCGAAAATGGTCGTGCCACGCTCTATTGGGATCGACCTATCATCACGGACAGGACTATTGTAGCCAATAAGCCTGATATCGTGCTGGTAGATCGATCGCAGCGCCGGGCTGTGCTCGTCGACGTCACCATCCCCCATGATGAGAATCTCGTGAAGGCCGAGAAGGACAAATCCAGTAAGTACCTAGACTTGGCCCACGAGATAACCGCCATGTGGTATGTTGACTCGACGATCATAGTCCCGATAGTCGTTACAGCGAACGGTTTAATAGCGAAGAGTCTCGACCAACACCTTAAGAGTCTCTCGCTAGATGGCTGGATCAAGGGTCAGATGCAGAAGGCGGTAGTCCTGGACACGGCACGGATAGTCCGTCGGTTCCTCTCTCTGCGACCTTAACCACCGGCAGCTTGGGCCCGCTCCGTTGCCGGCGGCACCCTAGGTTAGGTTTTTTATAAAGTGTTTATATTTTGTATTGTTTTTGTATGTTGTATTGTATTTTACTTTTATAGACATTTTTATAAAACACCTAGCCTAAGAGAAGAGTTAAATAAAGGAGATAATAAATATGAAAAATGAATATATTGTTTTTATATTGTTTGGTTCCTACCTTTTTCTGAAGGAAATTGTTTGGATCACAATCATCATCAGGTTAATGATAATCATTTTCGAAGTTTATCAAATATTTTTCACTAAATTCTCAAACAATTTATGAGTATTTTACGTTTTGTTATGCGTCGAACTAATGCTACTTTACGGTCCGCTCCAAAGCCAATACTTTGCTCACTAGTGATTAAAATAAAGTGATTAAAATAAATTTTTACCCACTCGCATTAAAGCATAAACGAGCGCTTTACGAGTTACTGAGGGGAAAAGTTCATTATTTGGGCGTGATATTTGATCGTGTGCATTTGTAGTCATATTACTCACTTTTTTTACTGTTTAACTGTCGTGTCGAGAGGTGTATTTACGTGTCTTAACGACTATTGGTTGACCATATTTCCACATGTAATCGTCATAGAAGCTTATGATGGTCCCGTTTCATCGATTTATGGTTATTCAAATTGGAATAGCAACAAACTCTCTTGAATGGAATTACACATAAAATTAAAACTACTTCCAGTTCTAACCCTACACCACTTGTTACATACTTGTTAGAACGTGACGGCGATGACGACGAATGATTAGACGCGGTAAAAGAGTGTACTGAGAGTGACAAGGCATCTTCTGGCTGTAACAGCGACAATTTATTTTCCTCCTGAATTGGAAGCAAATGTTGGAAATAGGTTGTCTACTTGCCAGGCTAAATGACTAGTCCCGCATCATTGACTCGGATCAGCCTCCGTAGCCTAGTTGGTAGTGACCCTGCCTACGAAGCTGGAGGTTCCGGGCTCGAATCCCGGCGAGGGCATTCTTTGTGTAATTATTTATCACAAATGTTTGTTCCTTGGTCGTGGCTGTCTATGTATTTAAGTATCTATATGTATCTATCTACTATATATATTGTCGCTTGGTACTCACATCACAAGCCTTAATTGAGCTTACCGTGGGACTACGTCGATTTGTGTAAGCAAGATTATTTATTGACTAGTAGGGAGCTGGCTAAAGCCAATGGGCAGTTGCTGCACTGCACTAGTCTCTTCTGTCGAAAATGGATCCCTGTAGCCGTACCACGAGTTAGAAATTAAAGGTTAGGTTAGCATTTGCTCAATACGTAGTTCATTTTTTTACAATTGCGCTCGACAAATTGGAGCAAACGCGATGGCCTGCTATACGTATCGAGTAAAACCTAACGTTATCGATACTTTAACTTTAAAGGTACCTTGAGATGACTCGTTTTTAATGGGTACTTACTTTCTATCCGGCTTCTTCTCACCGATACGTGAGTAAGAGTAGGATTACACCTGCAAGTTCTTACGTAAGTTGTAGGGACGGAGCTATATAAAACGAGAGGTGAATACCACTCTCCCATTCCTTAGTGTAACTCCGTTCCTACAACTTACTTAAGAACTCACTGGTGTAATCCTGGCCTAATGCCCTGGCCACGACATCAGTCTAAGGCGACCGGCTTAGCGGAAAACGTATGGTGCTCCCTCTCGTACCCATATCGACATCCCGCTCCAACTCATGGATTCGCTCGCCGCTGGTCGCCTTACGCAGCGGCCACGACATCGGTCTAAGGCGACCGGCTTAGCGGAAAACGTATGGTGCTCCCTCTCGTACCCATATCGAAATCCCGCTCCAACTCATGGATTCGCTCGCCGCTGGTCGTCTTACGCAGCGGCCACGACATCGGTCTAAGGCGACCGGCTTAGCGGAAAACGTATGGTGCTCCCTCTCGTACCCATATCGGCATCCCGCTCCAACTCATGGATTCGCTCGCCGCTAGTCGCCAATGTCATGGCCGGGCCGTAAGAGTGGGATTGAAAGCAAATCCGCGTTAAGAACGCGGCGGCAGCTCATGGTAACAAAACCCCGAACTTTGAAGTTCGCAAATTCCGGGAACTTGTCTCTGTCACTCTAATGCCGCCTTCGTTGGTGCGACAGAGACAAATCCCCGCAAATTTGCGAACTTCGTACTTCGCGGTAGGCTAACTGAGCCCACCAGCTACACAGTACACACGTATTTTCTATGCTAAGGTCAATGCGGGTAAGACCTTCTATCAGGAAAGTCCGTCTACCAACTGATTTCCACCTTTAAGTCAGCAATATAAGATGCATATGGCGGACTTTCCTTACAAATAAAATATGCCGGACTTACCCACACTGACCTTAATTCGATTTCCAGAATGTAAATGAAGGGTCCACGGAAAGAACATGTCTAGTCCATTCAAATTACACAAGGAAAAACCACCTTACTTTTAACAGAATAAGGTGTGAATATGCCATGTTTTTTTTTAAGCACTGGACATGTTTTTTCCGTGTACCCTTTCAAATGGTATAGTAGGCAAAATACAGAATCAAAACAATAAATAAATGCTCATGTTTCCTTTATTCTCAGGTAGTTAGCCGAAGTTGTTGGTTACATTGGGAATTTTCCACAATCTACATCAATCTGTTTAAAATTTCGCCACCCCTTCTCCCAAATTGCAGCCTCGCAATAAAAACTCGGCATTAGTGACATTACTTTTGTGAACACCGTGAACTGGATGCGCGTCATGATACCAGACACTACCTGAACGGTTGCTCTAGTTACTAAAAAGTCCACACCGAATGGGACATAAGGATGTGTCCTCCGGTACTCTGCAAACGATTCCCTAGCCATCACCTTGAATTTTGGGTCGAACGGGTCTCTCTCCTCTTCGCTTCCCGCTCCGAAACCCGACATCATCGAACGCTTCTGTAATTAAACGAAAAAATATTTACCACCATTTTACGTACAGTATCCACTACAGTACTGACAATAATATATGCATGACAAGATCCGGGAAAAGAAGGGAAAGTACTAACCCTAAATATTTATTACATGTCCTTAATTTACCATTTCAATAATATAGCTTATAATAAATTTAATGTTCTTTGCAGAACTAATTAGAGACTGGGATCTTACAGTCAAACTCTGAAGAGTTTTGTAGAACAAACAATATTTTCTAAGATTGTACAATGTACTATTAATAAATAAATATATGTACATATATAAGGTTTTTGGTAAAACGGGGCTTTATATTAGTTTATTAGGAAGTTATAGTTACTGCATTCATAGATTTTATTTGACAAGTAGCTGTTATTAAAAGTACGAACAGCAATAATAGTACATTGTGCATCAAGGGAGGTAAGTACGGAAATACTAACGAGAGTGGTAGAAGCCCGACGCCGTCAGGCGGAGGGCTTTTATGACTCGAGTTAGTATTCCGCTTACTAGCCCACCTAACGAAAACCAAAAGTTGCCTATCGGGGGAAATAACTCGTGTATAAGCGAATTTTGGTATAGTTGTAGGGAATGGTGTTTTAAACCACGTACTAAAAGTACTGGTGGTTAGGGGTGGAGCTAACGGGGGGAGAGGGGTGTAAAGGTCTTTATTTTTAATTTTCCGTAAATAACTCGTAAACCGTGGCTTGTAGCAAAAAACGTTCTAGTACATAAGTAATCTACATAAAATTCTCTACAAAAAAGATGATGCATGTTTCCTCTGGGATCAATGTGTCATGAGATAAGAAAGCAAGAAGATGGACACTATAGAAATAAACACATTTGTTTAAGTAGGTATAGCACATACAGAAAGCTCGCGAGCATTCCAAAAGATTTTAATGCTCAATTCCTAACCATATTTAGAGTTTTTAATGTTACATAAAATTTCCTGGATTCGGCTTGGTTTCAGAGATAATCAACCTTTTTTTTCGAAATAAGTTTTTCGACGTAACTCATCATAAAACTTCTTTTTGATTACAATGCTACCACAATGTGTTTTAATATTGCCACACCTTTTGCCTGGCAATCAAAAAATGGGAATAAACTTGTCGAAATAACCTGTCCCTAAAAAAATTATTAAAATAAATCATCATCATCATCATCATCATCAGCCTATGATAGTCCACTGCTGGACGTAGGCCTCTCCTATTAACTATGCGTATAGACGCATTAGGAGGTAAATGCCCATAATCGCCACGCTGGGCAAGCGGATTGGCGATCGCAGTAATGTGTCCACTATGATGACGCTGCTGCCCATCAACAATCTTTTATTAACACGTTCACTGCGGTAGGGGGTTTTTCGACCCCTTACAAAGTATGATTAATAACGAGCTAAGCTAATTACCGCAGCGAAGGTGTTAAATAAAGGTCAGTGACACTTCAATCCCTTAGTCGACTCTTACGACACCCGCAGGAGGAGTTGGGGTGGTGACAAATGTATTCTTACTGCCGTCACCACACGGCTGAAAAATAAATCATTTTAACAAATTGTTGTTATGATAAAAGGTACTGGAAATGTTAAAAGGTATGCAAAAAGTCTAAAAAAAAAGAAAAATTTTTTTTTTTTGTGGTGGTATTTGACATTAGGTCTCATAATAATTTTTGTTTGTTTTGATGTCTAGAATGCATAGTTAAAATCTTTTGACGATGATTATGAGAATATTGTAGGTTTAGAAGATAATTAGGAATTTTATTTTTACAAATAAGCATACAGGGCGCGCCCGGGCGCGAGCATTCCAAAATATTTTAAGTATGCATTCTAGATATCAAAATAAACAAAAATGATTATGAGACCTAATGTCAAATACAACCAAAAAAAAATTTTTTTTCTCTTTTGTTTCAGACTTTTTGTATACTTTTTGACATTTCCAGTACTTTTCATCATAACAACAATTTGTAAAAATTATTTATTTAAATATTTTTTTCAGGGACTGGTTATTTCGTCAAGTTTATTCCCATTTTTTGATTGCCAGGAAAAAGGTGTGGTTATATTAAAACATATTGTGGTAGCATTGTAATCCAAAAGAAGTTTTATGACGAGTTA
>JALPQI010031304.1:0-51137 GCA_025490895.1 Thaumatotibia leucotreta
CATCAAGGAAGGTAAGTACGGAATTACTAACGAGAGTGTTAGAAGGAAGGCTTTTATGACTCGAGTTAGTATTCCGCTTACCGACCACGATGCATACAATGTTTTTCATCACACTTGCCGACAAAAAAAAAAAGTTTTAAGACATATCATTATTAAATGTCGTACTGACATTTCTATTACTCCCTAGGGACTTTCACTTTTCTATTACTCCCGCTACGCGCGCAAGCAATGGCGCGCTTAGACAGCAAGTGTGATGAAAATAATTTTATTGAAACTTAATCATTCATACTAATCATAAACCCTGAAGTACCTATAGAAAAATGGAACCCTATACGAACAAATAAAACATGGAAGCCGCACGCCATACTACATTGCCTTTCAAAAACGGTCCTGAATTTTAGTTGACAAAATGTCACCCCCTCTTCAATGCATCACGGTAATGAATTTCAATTTCAACCTATAAGAACTTAAACCGCCATTTAATAGTACATTGTGCATCAAGGAAGGTAAGTACGGAATTACTAACGAGAGTGTTAGAAGGAAGGCTTTTATGACTCGAGTTAGTATTCCGCTTACCGACCGCGATGCATATAATGTTTTTCATCACACTTGCCGACAAAAGAATACGTTTTAAGACATAATATCATTAAATGATGTACTGACATTTCTATTACTCCTTAGGGAATTTCACTTTTCTATTACTCCCGCTACGCGCGCAAGCAATGGTGCGTTTAGACAGCAAGTGTGATGAAAAAATAGTTGTGATTGGTCCGTCAAAGTTTTGATTGGCTATATTCTACAAACATTTGTCAAAGATGTTGCGCCGAAATATGCGCGGTGTTAAGAAAAGTGCTATGTCATCTTGGCACAATTGAAAAATTGTGTTTGGGGGCATTTTTGAGCGGGCGTTAGATGTCCATGTTACATATGGTCGCAGAGAACCCTTAACTGGGAAAGAAAAACCTTACATAGGTACAGAATATTTGGCAGAATAGGTTTAGTAGTTTCATGGTACTTACGGCAGGATGCGCGGCGACACTCGCCAGCACAGCCGCGGCTAGCACGAAGTACGCAGGGTTCATATTGCAATGTCTTCAGAACTGACTTGCAGAGTTATACATGTCGTGTCGAAGCTCATTCTCCTTAAATACGGCTTATTGCTTAGACACGCCTTTATTTTAAATAAGGCGTATTATTTTAATAGCTGGGTTATTGTGATTAGATATGATACGCTTCTAATTATGTAGGTACTTTCATTGTTCCATGATTTGATATGACACGCTCATAATTGGGTAGATACAGTAAGTGTAGATATACATTATGGGATTATGGGAATTTGTCTCTTATGTATCCATACGCTTAGGAAAAAGGAGAGGCCTTTGTCCAACAGTGGACTGATTATAGGCTGATGATGATGATGATGATGATGATGATGATTTAGTAATGGTATAAGTTTTAGACTTCCGATACGGGTAAGTACCGATATTTATACATTTCAGTTTATATTGTTTTCTCAAACTTGCAATGAAATGTAGAGGCATTACGTATGTCAAATTAAACCCGGAAGTACCATCTCGCTGGTTCGATGGTTGAACTTGATATGTAAAAGTATTTCATAACTGTACAACAACAAAGTACTGGAAGGAAACTGCTTTAAAAAGTAAATTATCGGAAGTAGCTTGCAAAGTGACAGAACATCTTGGCATTTCACCGTAAAAAAAAGAACTAATGTCAATGTCACCGGGTAAAAGATTATCTCAAACAGTTTAATAGTACATTACTATAGAGGACGGGAAACGAAGGGTTACAGGCCAAGTAGATATATCTGGCCGAAGGAACTGAGGCCAGATAGGGATACGCGGCCTGTAACCCTGTTTCTCGCCGAGATTTGTATAGTGCTTTTCTCAAACTTGCCATGAAATAAAACTATTTGATTTGTAAATAAACCAATAGTACAGTATCATACAACATTAAAAAAAAAACATTCGCGCCTAACTTTTTTTTAATCTGTTTGAGGTATCCTTTTACCTGTTGATATAGACATTAGTTCTTAGGTTATTTTTTTTTTCTGTGGCTGAATGTCAAGACCTAGTGTCACAATTTGACGTTTCAAAACAAAAGACAGTTTGTTTGCAGTCCTAGGTGTGAAATAAATACATGAAATCTCTTTACATATCATCTTAGCATATGACACCGGATACATAGTATTTCCGGGCTTAATTTAAAGTAAGTAACATCAACATTCCGTAGCAAGTTTGAGAAAAAAAAATTGACGTATAAGTTTTTTTTTATTATTTTGTAGATTCGTTTCGTTCTTTTACTTATTTGTTTGTGTACTGTGAAAATCACTTTCGTTTATTTATTTCATTGCAAGGATGAACAATATTGCTTTGCTCTTCCGCGATACAGAATGTGTAGCTAATTAGTGTAACCCGTTATAATTACTTGCGTATTTTTCGCATGCAATTAATTTTCCCACCCTCCCGCCGCAAAAATAAATACGCAAATAACTATAACAAACCACCACCAATAACACTATACTCGACACGTGTTTCGCCTCTCAACGAGGCATCGTCAACTCCTATCCTCCTATGATGACGCTGCTGCCCATCTTCAATATGTATTTTATCAAATAACGTCAGTGACAATTCAATCCCTTAGTCGACTCTTACGACACCCGCAGGAGGAGTTGGGGTGTTGACAAATGTATTCTTACTGCCGTCACCACACGGCGATCATCATCAACAGCCTATAATCAATCCACTGTTGACAAAAGCCTCTCCTATTACCTAAGCGTATGGACGCATAAGATACAAATTCCTATAATTGTCACGCTGGGCTGGGCAAGCGGGTTGGCATTACTAAATACCCTTTCTAAAACCGTATCTGGGCCAATCAACTTTTCGATCGACATATTTTCTGTCTGCTGCGTTACTTTTCATGAACATACAAAATATACAAATGTACCTCATACACATATTTACAATGAAAAACAGTTGGAACCTAAATATGTATCGATGTGAACTTGTGTGGGGCCTAACGCATATAATTATAAGCATTTTTTCTACCAAATTTGATGAAATTGTCAGTATTATCACCTGCGTGATAATACTGACAATTTGAAATAGTGTCGGTCGAAAAGTTGAGTGGCCCATCTACCATATTATTATGTGCGTGTCATATCAGTCACAATAATTCGCCAATTAAAGTTATACGCTCTATTTAAAACAAATGCGTGCATAATCTATCAGCCGTATTTAAGGAGAGTGAGCTATCGACTTGACGTGTAAAACTCTGCGAGTCAGTTCGGAAGACATTGCAATATGAACCCTGCGTACTTCGTGCTAGCCGCGGCTGTGCTGGCGAGTGTCGCCGCGCATCCTGCCGTAAGTACCATGAAACTACTAAAACTATTCTGCTAAATGTTCTGTACCTACTACCGTTGAGTCTCGTGTCTTCACCTAGGATACCTAATTACCTATCTTCGTGTAGTGTGAAAAGTTGAAATTTCCGCCTTATTTTTAGAGCAGACTGTTACGTAGCAACGTACATGTTGTTCAAAATTGCTATTTGAGGCGAAGACAAGAGACTCGACGGTACCTATGTAAGGTTTTCCCATCCTAATGTCTACAATATGTTTGTATCTTGTTTGTCGATTTTGCAATAATAAAACCGTGCTAAAGAAATTATCAACGGTTTTGAAGTGAATAAAAAATTATTGGGTATTTTATCACAAAACTCAACTACGTCTTGTTTTTAACAGCGACTGTTGATTTTAAGAACTTCTTATTTTATCGCCGTTTCATAATAGTGATTTATGCAACTGGTATATAATGGTAAACGAATTCACGAGCATAAATATATTATACAACTTTAGAACTTATGCTTCAGACAAGTAAAAAAAATGTGTACATATTTATGCCATTGACTACTTGCATTTATTTTGCATTTTTCTATTACACATATCGACGGCCCCTACGTAAGTTGTCGTAACTTGAAATTTGGGTTTTTCTTTTTATTTCATAAAACATTATATCTTTTAGCAATGTTTCCGTTCCACAAAGAAAAAATAAAAAAAACCTATTACAAATAGGTTTTTGACACCCGAAAACTATCGTAACTTAAAAAAGCACCGTCGTATACTGTAGTAAGTGTACTTACGATAGTTAATACGGGACGGCCACCCGCGCTCGCGCAGCGTAAGTGCCAGTTACGATCTTATACGCGGTGGGGCAAAGGTTTTTCAAGAGCGATATTTTTTTTACCAAAAACTAACAACTAGATGAAAAAAAATGGATAAACGATACATTTTATTCGATAAAAGTAAGACACTACATCGGAATCAAACTCAAAGTAACTGCGAGACCAAAATTAATTTTCGAAACGGCCGTCATAGTTAAGCAAAATGTAATCTGAGATGAAATAAAAGACAGTTCAGAAATAAAAATTATTTAAAACCACTAAGCAAAGTAAGCAATCGATTCGAGTTCACTCAGAAATCAGTTGTGAATTTATTAGTATCGATGCTGACATTTTTTAAATAATACCGGTGAATACTGTAGTATGTTATCACTTACCACAACTTACTTCGGAGTTTAAGATCGGTGTTTTGTCTTAAGTTTAACATACTACTATTTACGTTGGATTTAATTAATTTTTTTGTGTTGTATGTATACTTGAGACATTTTTCGTCGGAAATTGTTTTTAAATTTCTATTGTAAGTGTTATTTAAGACAGTATGCGCCGGATCAAATACAGAGATACTACAATTTACAATTATAATGTCGGCGTATTTCAACAATTTTTGCTCATTATACAGGTTGGCCGCTTCTTTTTGAACCAAACGATAAATAAATGTATAAGTCATTGTAATAAAACGGCATTTTTTGTGATAGTGACGACGATAAAACAATCATATCACTTATATTATTAAACACTGCAGCAGTCGGTGGATTCATTTATGAGTATTTAGTCATCATTCGTCAGTGAAATCATCGTCTGTAGTTTGAAGATTTGACTGCCGACTGAATGAAACCGCCTACAGCTGCAGTATCTAATCATGAAAGCGACACGACTGTTCTTTAAGAACATAATTACGTTGAAAAAAGCTTAATATCGATCTCATAATTATGATGTAGAAGGTATTTTTGTTAACTGATTTTTTATTATGTCTTTGCACTGTGAGAGAAGTCATTAATCTGCCATGTCTATAATTATAATTTCAAAACTACGTTCCTAATGCTGAATGATAGACTGTTTTTGTGTACTAACTAAATGCACAAAATTATAATAAAGCGGCTAAACTCATGTATATCCGGTAAATATAAAAAGTGGATAATAAACAGATGAGCACCAAGCAGCTCGCTGAGCCCGTTGTGATATACGGGTTGAGGGTGGTCTTGCGCTGGCACTGATGCCATGTCCGACTGCGGGTTTATGTCACCGAACACTACGTAACAGATGATAAGCACACGAAGTCACTGTGTGCACAAAACCATCATTATTAGCTCGGAGATTACCGGCTTCTATGCCGTTCGCTCAGTACAGCCCCCATTCCGATTAAAATTACTCTTAATCGCTCTGTATATCTTCCGTGGCAGGTAGCATCTTTACCGTACCAGCATCCTCGCTTTATCAAAGCGTTTAGGAAATGCAATGTGCCTGTATCCTATGCGTCCAACACAGCCGAGCTATATCTATCTCCCTGTCCTTGACACTGCGAATGTGCTTCGAGTCTTGTAGACCCATTACGACGTTCCTTACCGAAGTCGTACGGTATCTCATAAACACCCGAACTGCCAAGTGAATTTCCGTCCTTTGGAGATCGTAAGAAGTAGGTACTCATATTGGTATGAGGACGCAAAATGGTCTTAATGCTACACCTTCGGCGTAATAGGCGTCCAATTCCGTTTGTCACTCCTGTAATATGAGGCAAGAATGATGGTGCCCTCTCTACTGTGTGGTGATGTCGAAACGTCCCTGAGCTCCTTGTACGCTGACTTTGTCTCCAACCATATCTGTTCCTCTCCAAGCTCTCCAACGTCTCGTCTCGTCTGACATGTTGCAACATTTCTAATAGTTTAGATAACAGGAGGTAATAAATAGGAGATGCCTGTGTCCAGCAGTGGACCGAAATAGGCGAATGATGTGATGTGAATAAAAGATATAAACTAATTTCCCATGTATTGTGAATCACAGAACCGCGAGGACAGCTTTGCGAGATAATGGTATAAGCCAGTTAGCAGGTAGCTTTTCTATAGACTTTTTGTGAGAGACGATCATTCTGACCTAGCATTAATAACCTATCAAGAAAACGAAGTGTCCCATCCACCTCTCTCTTAAATGTGCACTTTATTCTGGGATGCATCTTATTAAGATCGGTTAGTAACACATCAACAACTCTATCAGGAATTACACCAAAAACGTCATCCACATTTTGTAACCAGCATCTCGGCCTTTTCGGACAACTCTTGAATGCCCTCTGCTTAAATTTATCCATGAATATGTTGACCAGTACCAGAACTACATTATAAGAGAACTCTTTGCTTCAATCTGCAAATAATACTCCCCTTGCCAAACAGAATAGCAACTATTCAGGAAATGTTCGATGAATTTCATGTGCACAGTCGTTACGAGCTACAACATCTTTAATTATTTGTATAGTTTCCAATACTCGCAAACAATGAAGCTACATCAAACTCAACTCCATAGTCTCGTCTTCATTCAACACGACATTTTCCAAAAACTGTACAAAAACACTTTACCTGATCTATTTTTCATAATAATACATACAAAAAAACTATTCACCTGCTTAATTTTCTCAAAATATTCCATCAGGGTTCCATAAAAATACTATTAAATTGTATGTATGTATGTAAATGTATGTATGTATGTAAATTCTTTATTGCACACAAATAAAACAGGTAAAAAAAAATACACAACAATTCAAAAAGGTACAAGGGCGAACTTATCCCTGTAAGGGATCTCTTCCAGTTAACCTTTGAGCAAAAGAGAGGACTATATGAAACAAGAGATAGACTATATGAAACAAGAACAAGAGATACAGTGCGTGATTTGAATGACTACTATAAATATACTATATTACCTACTATGCTTAATTCGTACATAAACTACACATATAGTTATAATGTAAAATACATATACTACATATCTATAAATAAAATAAAATAAAATACTCAACCATTTCACAAACTGTCGGAGAGCCACAACTTCTTCAGACCGTTCTTGAGTGACGTTATAGACTGAGCCCGTCTGAGGGACAGCGGCAACCCATTCCATAATTTCACAGCACGCACCAAAAAAGATCTAGAGTAAGTTCGAGACTTATTACACGGTAAAGCAAGAGTGAGGTTAGCACTTGAACGTAAACGGTGATTACTGACATCAGCTAAATAAAGAAATCTTTCAGAAAGGTAAGGAGGCGAAGAAGGATTGAAAAGTACGTTAAAAAGCAAGGACAGGACATGTACATCTCTGCGACGGCGGATCGGAAGCCAGCCAAGTTGAGAACGAAATTGAGAAACATGATCGTATTTACGTAAGCCAAAAATATATCTGATGCACACATTCTGCAAACGTT
The DNA here is from genome assembly GCA_025490895.1 of Thaumatotibia leucotreta. Classification (NCBI taxonomy): domain Eukaryota; kingdom Metazoa; phylum Arthropoda; class Insecta; order Lepidoptera; family Tortricidae; genus Thaumatotibia; species Thaumatotibia leucotreta. The sequence goes on from JALPQI010031304.1 coordinate 7,601, forward strand.
CGAGCTTATCGAGCAGCTCCTCCCTCAGGTCCAGGAAAGCAATATCTCCATAATCTAGCAGTGGGAGCAAGAGAGACTGCGCAAGGGTAATTTTCGTTTGAAATGGTAGAAAGTTTTGTAGACGTCTCAAAGAATGAAGAGATGCAAACACCTTTCGGCTAATTTCCGCCACATGGGGTGTCCAGGAAAGCGTCTGATCCATGGTAATACCCAGATTTCGCACAGTCGATGAGAATGGGATAGATGTCTCACCAAAATAAATGTCCGGAACCGTCATGTCTGAGAGCTTAGTTATATAGTAAGGACTACCACAAATTGTTGTTAAATGGCATAATATAGTAACTAACAAAAAGTTTTTACAATGTGTCCGCAAAATAATGTTGTAAATAACAGATACGACAAAACTTACACTCATAATTCCAACGTAACTTGTATTATGTATTACTTACGATCAATGACCATTTATAACCACCGGCGTAAAGTGAAGTACGTAATACATACCACAATTTTTAGATTCTCTTCTCCGTCATATACTGTCGTAAGTGCAATTCCGGCAAAACTATGAAATATATCAGAGAAGTAATTATATCACTATAAAGATAGTATCTTTGTTATTGATTATGCCAATTTTCAAAGCAATCCATTGAACTATGTGACTACCGTACACATTTCAAACTTTAAAGTGCTCTCCTGTAAACTTGCCATTTTCAACTTACGACAACTTACGTAGGGGCCGTCGATATAAAATGTTACAGTTATTCTTAAAATGTTTTCACAAGCTGATGACAATGACCAGTATAAACTACATCAGAATTTATTGTGACAGGGTTTTACTCTGTGGTCGTAGGCAATCATGATTTTGTTGTAGGTACTAGCGATGTAACGAATACTCGCATTCGCATTCGCATTCGCGAATATTCGCATGTTTTAAAACATTCGCATTCGCAAAAAAATGACGCGAATATTGCGAATATTTTAATCTAATTATTTCATTCATTTAAGGCAGGAAGTACTACATTCTAAGTTGACCTTAATACCTAGATGTCTAGACGAAAACTCTAAAAAGGATACATTTTATCTGAATGATTATTAATGTAAAAGTTATTATTATTTTCAACTTTATTGCACAATATTGCACATACATACAAAAGAGTACCTATAAATGGCGGACTTAATGACGTTGGGCATTTTCTACCACCATTATCTAATGTTTGTGTATATGTATGTTGTATACCTAATACCCAATATTCGCATTCGCATTCGCATTCTCGAATATGAATCGCAAATATTCGCATTCGCATTCGCCAACCGGTATTCGTTACATCGCTAGTAGGTACTAAATAACAATTTTCACTGTGAAGCACTTGTGAAAATTAGATAATATTTTGTACATAAGTTTTTTGAAAAAATCATTGCTACGAGCCCGGGATTGAACCCACGCCCGCTGCGTAGCAGCCGTGCGTTTTACCGCTACGCCACAAGTACTTTTAACTTTTACTGTTTTTAAATCGTTTCAATTTTAATTTTAGTTGATTGTGATATTCCGAATTAAGCAATTTATAAGAGAAGTTAATAAATCAATAGAAAATTACAAAAGGTGTCCTCTAAATAAATAAGTAATATTTTCATTAGACTAAAATAAAGTATGTCTTACCAAAAATCCATCAACGATATTCAGGGTACTTTTCCTTCATTTCCCGTATCTCGACATGCATATAATTATTATTTATACTTTAGTGAATACTCTAAGTGAAATGGCGGTATTTTTCCTTTGATTACAGGAGCGTTCGAAAATGTCGGGGGAGGGAATAGGAGTGGGAAAGGAAGAGAAGAAAAACCCGAATGATCCAAAATTCTACAAGTTAGCTGTAGAATCGTATGACAAATATCGGGAGACTAACCGTGATACCCTACCCGGAAAGGATATTGTAGTATTCGAGGCAACTGTTCAGGTAGTGGCTGGTACCATGACACGCATCAAATTCTCAGTATTCTCCAGCTATATAGATACATTGCTTTGCCAGTCTGAAATTTGGGAGCAGAAATGGATTCATTACAAACATATTGATGTAGATTGTATCCGGCCATTGTAACCAATAAAATAACTTTCGCTAACTAAATATGAGCATTTATTTATTGTTTTGATTCTGTATTTTGCTAACTCTTTATTTTCATTTTGGAAACCTAATTAGCATGGGAACTGTGTAGCTGGTGGGCTCAGTTAGCCTACCGCGAAGTTCGCAAATTTCGGGGATTTGTCTCTGTCGCACCAACGAAGGAGTCATTAGAGTGACAGAGAAAAATCCCCGAAATTTGCGGACTTCGGAGTATGTGCTGTGCTTACCATAAGCTGCCGCCACGTTCTTAATGCGGATTTCATTCGATCCCGCTCTTACTCGCGTTTCGGTGCGAGGTAATGCGATAGAAAGTTACCCCCTTATTCATAAACGTCTGCTAACTTAACAAGCAGCTAATAATTGTTTGTCCCTTTTGCTCTTATGGACAGATTGTTAAGACCGAAAGGGACAAACAATTATTAGCGGCTTGTTTAGTTAGCAGACGTTTATGAATAAGGGGGTAAGTCCGTAATAACGCGGCAGCATTTCGTGGTGGTACAGCTAAAGTATTATAGGTTTTACTCGATGCTCACAGATCATCGCGCTCACTCCAATATGTCGGTGCGAGCGCAATTGCAATAGAATGCATTAAGTATTGATATTGAGCATGGACCTATACCTAAACTCGACGGAGTACCTACTGCGACAAAAAAGCGACCGACAGAGAAGTATACTAGAGAATTGCGTCTCGTTTTAATTACGGTGACCACGCTACCATTCGGATTTTAGAGAGTTGACACATTTTTACCTAAAAACTTTCTAAGTTATTTGCAAATTATTCCATAATATGAAACAATATTGTCTTGTGTAGTTTTTGTCTCAATCCTACTTTAAATGAAAATTACTGTGAAAACTCAAATAAAATTATTTATTTACAAAAAATTTTGATATGTGTTTTATTTTTGTCCGAAGAAATCACGCCATATAAATTATAAATGTTGGATGCCATATACCAAAGACAAAACGACCAAGATCACCAGCGTCCGAATGTTGTTTCTTGGTTTGTTTCAATTAATTATATAATTAAAGATATTAGTAAGCCATGTTACTATTATACTTCTCAGATTCTCTGGTATCGATCAGTATGCTAAGAAAATTAAGATGGCGATGGCGACCAGTTTTGACAGTTTTTACCACAGATTGAAGGACCGATTGGATCCTTAGGTAAGGCAGATTTTCAGTATGGTTGGTGCAATAAAAACCGTTTAACCTAAAACTTTTTTTACTTATTTTATTTTTTAAGTTTTTAGTGCAATTGTTAAGTCAGTTTCCGATAATATACCTACTTATTCTAGATCAAAGATGTTGTTTGTAATATGTAATACAATTATTACAAATCACGACACATATGTAAACGTAATGGACATTATTTTATGTGTAACGGGAGGCGAATCCCTGTTGAATAGATATTTTTAGAAATCCGACACTAAAAAATTTTTATTAAATATCTCGATCGACAAATGAAAACCAAAGGCTGGGCTTGGTTAATGTAAGCTTGAATGCCCGAAGTGTCTCAAATAGACGTGTTATTCATATGTACAATAAGTACCTTAGATAATGGAGATCTGACAATAAAGAATATATCAATCAATTTGGTTTATTGAGAAAATCAAGACTAAATTTTTATATTGTACACATTGTATTAGTCAAATTTCGAGACTATAAAATATAAACTCATTATTTCAGTCGACCTACCGGAGGACCGCAGATCTGACGGAAAATCCGACGCGAACCGAGGGCCATAAGGGTCAATCCATGCAATCTATCAACCGGAGGGCCATAGGCCCGACGGCACTATGACCCGCACTACGTGAATCCGAGAGACTCACACTCTCTGTCAATCAACTGGAGGACCGCAGGTCCGAGTGCACGTTCTACGCAAACCACCTGCGCTGTCAGCCTATCAACCGGAGGGCCGCAAGCCCGACGGCACGCCCTACGCGAACCCGAGGGGTATACTCATACTCTCAGTCTCATCAACCGGATGACTGCAGGCCCGACGGCTCGCCCTACGCGAACCACTCACGCTGTCACTCTATCAGCTGGAGGGCCGCAGGCCCGATGGCTCGCACTACACGACCCACTCACGCTGTCACTATATCAGCCGGAGGGCCGCAGGCCCGACGGCTCGCGCTACGCGATCTACTCACGCTGTCACTCTACCAGCTGGAGGGCCACAGGCCCGATGGCCCGCCCTACGCGAATCACTCACGCTGTCACTCTATCAGCTGGAGGGCCGCAGGTTCGACAGCTCAGCCTACGCGAACCACTCACCCTGATAGTCTATCTGCTGGATGGCTACAAGCCCGACAGCTCGCCTTACGCGAACCACTCACGCAGTCACTCTATCAGCTGGAGGGCCGCAGGCCCGACGGATCGCCCTACGCGATCTACTCACGCTATCACTCTACCAGCTGGAGGGCCACAGGCCCGATGGCCCGCCCTACGCGAACCACTCACGCTGTCAGTCTATCGGGCGGAGGGCCACAGGCCCGACGGCTCGCCCTACCCGATTCAGTCACGCTGTCACTCTATCAGCTGGAGGGCCGCAGACCCGACGGTTCGCCCTACGCGAATCACTCACGCTGTCACTCTATCAGCTGGAGGGCCGCAGGCCCGACAGCTCAGCCTACGCGAACCACTCACCCTGATAGTCTATCTGCTGGATGGCTACAGGCCCGACAGCTCAGCTTACGCGAACCACTCACCCTGATAGTCTATCTGCTGGATGGCTACAGGCCCGACAGCTCGCCTTACGCGAACCACTCACGCTGTCACTCTATCAGCTGGATAGCTGCAGGCCCGACGGCTCGCTCTTCGCGAATCACTCCCGCTGTCACCCTATCAGCCGTGACCCTATGAGCCTATGAGCCGGAGGGCCGCAGTAATGACATACGGTACTAAGCCGTGGTCGCTTACAATGGGCCTCATAAGAAGGCTCAAAGTCACCCAAAGGGCAATGGAGAGGCCTATGCTAAGAGTCTCTCTGCGAGATCAGATTACAAATGAGACCATCCGCAGCAGAACCAAAGTTACCGGTATAGCTCTTCGAATCGCTAAACTGAAGTGGGCGAGGCTCGTCGCGCGTGGAACCGATGGCTGTTGGGGTGGTCACGTACCGGAATGCACAGCTTGGGTAGGATCCCCACAAGGTGGACTCATGACCTGATGAAGGTCGCTGAATGCGGGTGGCACAGGGCCGGTCCTTGTGGCAATCTTTGGGGGAGGCCTATATTCGTCAGTAGACGTCTTTCGGCTGATATGATGATGATGATGATAATTAAATCCGTATGTTTCTACCAAACATCTAAAGCAGTACTTCAAAATCTACATATCGCTAAACCTAGCGGTTGTGGCAGGCAGTAACACTGGAGTATCAAATTTGAGGAGTTGGACGTTAGTATTCTCGCATTCGCATGTTTCTACTTAATATCTAAAGAACAGAACTTCTTTAATATCAAGATATCGATAAAAGATAAACCTTGCTGTTATTGTAGGCAGTACTGCAGCATCAGGAGTGAGGAGTTGGAAGTCCAGATCAGGCTGTTAGTATTTGATTATGCCAAACATACTATACTTTCATTTTCACGTGTCTAACACTCTCGGTTAAGGTAAGCAGTACGTCTGCAGCATCAGGCTTTGAGGATACAAGGATACAAATATTATAATATTGCATTGTCATGGGGACTTGATAAGAGTTCCAAATCTTATTGATTTCGGTGCAGTAGAAGTGGTCGAAAAATCGATCACAAGATTTGAAGCATCGACGACAGTTGATACGCGGTGAAGTTAATAAAAACCGTTTAATAATAATAAAAATTTCATGAATGCTTGGATTTATACCTAATGGGCTACTTACAAATTTTCTTGAAGTACGTTTGCAAAGATGATATACAGAGTGTTTTTTTTAAGTGGGACAGTATGGGGAAATCGAAAACTATAGAAGATACAAGGAAGCTGTCTTAGGAGACATTAGCTATTCTTTTGAGATAATAATTTTGGCATTTTCAAAATGTTGGTCAAGTGCGAGTTGTACCTAAAAATTAATAAAATTGATAAAAAAAATTTTTTGACGCGGATCGACGTGATTTCATGCGTTGACAATTTTATTGTATCGGATAAAAAAAATCTGAACAGCAGAAGTTAGTCAAATTTAAGAAAACCATTTCTCATATTACATCCACTGTGAAGTGTCTACCTACACCTACTACTGCAAGGTCAATATTTAAAAAAGTATTACCTACACTTTTCGAACACGACATTTGAATTTGGAACGTTTTATTTAAGTTCAAAGTTTTAATAAGTTAAATGTCGCGAGCTCATAAAGAAAAAAAAAATGAAAATATCCAACAAATATCAAAATACGAATAGATACTCAATGGTCATTCCAAATTTAAAGTTTTTTTTTTCTTTATGAGTTCGCGACATGTAACTTATTAAAATCCTTTTGAACTTAAATAAAACGTTCCAAATTCAAATGTCGTGTTCGAAAAGTGTAGGTAATACTTTTTTAAATATTGACCTTGCAGAGTAGGTAGACACTTCACAGTGGATGTAATATGAGAAATGGTTTTCTTAAATTTGACTAACTTCTGCTGTTCAGATTTTTTTTATCCAATACAATAAAATTGTCTACGCATGAAATCACGTCGATCCGCGTCAAAAAATTTTTTTATCAATTTTATTAATTTTTAGGTACAACTCGCACTTGATCAAAATTTTGAAAATGCCAAAATTATTATCTCAAAAAAATAGATAATGTCTCCTAAGACAGCTTCCTTGTATCTTCTATAGTTTTCGATTTCCCCATACTGTCCCACTTAAAAAAAACACTCTGTATAGGTATTAAGATTTTATTGTGCATATAATTATGTGCTTATGATGGGTATTTGTTCTTCTTTCGGCATAATTTTGGTCTGTTGTTTTTTTGGTATTTATTTAAGAGAGCTATTTTTCTGACAGTCATCTTCCGAATTAGATATTTTATGTTGCTAAGAGTTAAGACCAAACCGTTCATTATTTAGCCGTTACATGTCATCGTCTGCATTTGTGATTGTAATTTCAGTCTTGACTTTTTCTTTTAAATTATTTTTATTATTTACGTATTATGTGTCTTAACGACGATGGTGGACTGCAGTACTTTCAGTCGTTATTATCCTAACTTGTACAAAAAGCCGACGAATTCGGCCAATTACGAGCTTGAAAGTTGTCATGAGACACTTGGAAGACAGCTTTTAGCGGTATGATATCGTTTTTAATCACCTAGTTTTATGTTAAATTGTGCAGTGAATGCTAAGTTATTTGCCAAAATTCTAACGTCAGCTGTCAGTGATACTGACATGGTATCTTCTGGCTAAAAACTGTAACTGCGACAATTTATTATCCCTCTTAAGTTGTACGAGCAGATGGCAGCCACTTTCGTTAAAACTAGTATCTACGCTAAATATTGGAATTAAGTAGGTTGTGTCTACTTGCCAGGCCAAATAACTAGTACCGCATCACCACAGATCAGTATAGATAGCTAACGGTGGCATGGAACATGTCGCAGCGTTATGGCCGATAGGCCTTTATAGTGTGACAGATGCGCGCCCTATGAGCCAGTCGCAACTTACCCGCGACTGCAGGATGAGCTCGGACATATCCGCAAAATGCCGAATTGTGCCGTTATTTCTTGTAAAAATAGGAGTGTAAATAAACATTTCAAGGACTATTGAGTCACGTACCACATGAAAGTATTGATTTTTTTAGTTATTAGTTGACAAAACCACGTATTTTTACAAATAATATGTAACAACAAACCGCTGACATAAATGTCATAATGATTTTACTTGGGCGTACCAATTGGTTGAACTATTCAGTGACAAATTGTATGTGCGTTTTACATTGACGGCTTAGAATAGCAAGCAAGTTGCAATTTGGTAAGTGACCGTGCAATGTATCCAATTGCTAGCGATATTCACAACCGTCCTGTCATTTCTTGGTACGGCCGCTGCGAGCAGGCCGCGAACTAGAGGTACGACTGACCGTGCCGATGACAAAAAGGGTCGATAAATTGTTGATGTATTTGATTAAATTAAATTTTTCTTTCATATGTTGACCTTTGTACCAATATCTTATCTTCATAAAGGTAAAACAATATATATAGATTATATCGCGTATTATATTATTTTGAGCCTTTTACAATAACCGTTGTCAAAGGTTGAAATTGTTTTATTTAAATATATAACCATCGCGGAAACGGCTGATAACATTATGTTTATTAAGGGTACAACAGTCTAAATAATTATTTGTTCATGTGATTCCCAGCCACAATTAAGATAATGTCGTTAATAAATTGCTTTGTTCATATTCAAATATATGTTTATAATTGACATTCTGTAGTTTATTATTTACAAACCAGATCCGACACGAAAGTAAGAAAAAAGTTTTCTAATTTATTATTAAACGACATAAAATGAAAACAAACAATATAAGGACTTAACTTAACTACCTATAAATAAAAAAAAATGGCCTAAATCGCCGTCAGTGGGCAAGATACCCAGAAGGCTGGCCGCATTCCCCCGTTGTATATCTATACTTAAACGCTGTGCAAGGTACTGGCCAGCCCTCTGGTCGCCTGAGGTCTCTCTTAGGCGAGCCGCTAGATCTTTAAAAAGTCCATGTGCACTTGGCCCCCATGGCCCCAAGGTCTCCACACCAAACGCCGCAAATATGTAGCTGGTTCCTAAAGCAGCATATTTGCGGCGCTTGAGACTTTCGGCTAATGATGCCGCGGCGCCAGCAGCAACGCCGGTGACCGAAACATGGGACGGCGCCAGAGTGTCAACGCAGGTGGCGTCCCAAACTAGCGGCCGGCCCATGCTCCAGGGCACCAGCGTCATTCCGTCAGGCCTCTTGCCGTCGTCCCTGGCCAGACCGTTGGGCTCTAGGACGGCCGGTATTTTCGCGCTAACAAGGGCGCGACGGATAACATAATGTTTATAAAGATTAGATACATCGTCCAATGCGATATTTTAATCTGTATTTATTTCTTATTAAATGATAGATCGATTTTAATGTTTTTCTTAATATTCCGGCCTTATCAAATATCTATGGATAATAATTTATCGACGTAGCCTCCTCTCTAGTGCCGCGTCATATGGTAGCGCTTTAGCCAATCACAGCGTGGCAAAGGCCCGACCTCGGAGACACCGAGACTCATTACAATTTCGCTTCGTTACAAATCTCTCTCTTTCATATATCTATGCGCATCACTGACTAGTAGGGAAAGTAGGGAGAGGGATTAGCTAAGTAATGCCAATCAGTATTTGCAATACTAGTGACTGCCTACGAAAGTACGATTCTCCCTAAGTTCACATCTCGAATAGTGCACACGTCGTTCCAATGTCAATTAGGTTTCCAGAACTTAAATATTAGGAGTAAGCAAACTACAGAATAATAAAAACAATAAATAAATGCACATATTTCCTTTATTCTCAGGTAGTCAGCCGAAGTCGTTGGTTACACAGTCCTCGTTATTAATCCTAATGATATTTAACAATTTACATCAATCTTTTTGTTGTTTAACCACAATTGCTCCCAAATTTCAGAATGACATAACAATCTGGCGCCAAATGTTGAGGACACGGTGAAGTTGATGCGCGTTATCGTACCAGACACTACCTGGACCGTTGCTCTAGTTACTACGATGTCCATGGCAGGTGGGGCATCAAGGTGAGTTTTCCGGAACATGTTATACGATTCCATAGCCATCTTCTTGAAATCTGGATCACTCGGATCTCTGACCTCTTCGTTTTTCGTTCCAACACTTCCGAGCGCCGGCATTTTCATAGGCTCCTGTAATGAAGTTAAATTATTGTATCTTCAGCGTCAACTGCTCTATTTACAATATACACAAGAGTATATTACATTTTCTTGAAAGTTTATCAAAATTTGATATATGTATTATGGTAATGATACTGGTCATTACTATCGGCTTCTCAAATAACAACACATTTTTAGGATAAAATTGTAATTTATGTCTGTACTTATAAAAATTATTGATGATAACTGTCTTAACACTTTCATTCGAGTGCTACGCTCGTAGCCGATTTCGTGATTTTTCCGCTTTGTAGCGAATATACCTCCCAATAATAGACCTCCCACAGAGAGCTCCCCTTGGGAGTTCCCCGCGCTCAAAGTGTTAATTTGGAAACCATATTATTATGCAACGTAAAGTGTATACATTTTTTAACCCTGGAGCTAGTTTCGCTTGTCGCTTGTAATACAAGTGAAGTCTTTTTTAACACCATGAAATATACAGGGTGTAATCGATAAAGTGTTTACAGGCCATAATTCCGTAAATATGAGAGATATCAGAAAAAAATTAATTGATATCGAAAGTGCCTTACCCAACGAAAAAAATTACACTAATAACTTTTTCTGAATAGATGAAGTAATATTAAAAATACTAACTTAAAACGCTCCCATACATTTAGTTCAACTCTCATATTTACGGAATTATGGCCTGTAAACACTTATCGATTACACCCTGTATAGAACCACCGCTTGTATTTTAAGTTACAGGCTTGTGAGAAAGAGGCCCCTGGAGTAAAAAAAAATGAATTGTATACAGTTTATAATTGATCTTAAGATTCTCAGGTCTGTTATTACAAAACTCGACTGTGTCTTGTTTTTTATTAGCGACCCTCGATTTCTAAAACGATATTTAAATATTGAATTGTTTGCGTTTCTGTAATGTATGTATCTAGTAATGTATTCTTAACACCATCTTTCAATGAAATTAAAAACTTAAAAATCAAAAAAATAAAATTAAAAATCATATTACACCCCTTAAAAATGTCTTTAGCAAGGTTATATGAAAACAATGTTCAGAAGTAAACCCTGAAGTATAGAAAAAGGAAACCCTAAAATGGGATAGAAAAACCTTACATACAGAATATTTGTAAGAATAGTTTTAGTAGTTTCATGGTACTTACGGCAGGATGGGCGGCGACACTCGCCAGCACAGCCGCGGCTAGCACGAAGTACGCAGGGTTCATATTGCAATGTCTTCAGAACTAACTAGCAGACTTATACATGTCGTGTCGAAGCTCATTCTCCTTAAATACGGTTGATAGATTATGCTCGCATTTGTTTTAAATGAGGCGTTTAACTTTAATTGGTGCAACATTGGATATGACACGCTTATAATATGGAAGGTACGGTTTTTAAATTCATCGGTTGATAATGAAAACTCACTTTAAAAACTATCATCACTCTTCGCAACCTCGTAAGACAGTATTGAATCAGAACTGAGATACGAGCTTTATTTCATGTAGGTATAGTTGTTACTAAGTGAGTTTTGCTTGTCAACCGAGGAAATGTTAATATTATAATTATAGTAATGGTGTACGTAACTAACGTATTAGGTTTCAGTGTCGATCAAGTACCTACTAAATTTTTATTTATTCTGTAAGTATTATATTTTTTTCCAGGGAGCGATACAGCGGCCCTACCGCGATAGGCAATATCTATCCGCTTGAGGATCAGGGGTTCTACCACAATACTAATGCGATTTAGTTTGGGACCTAATCTGAATCAGAATGTGTCAGTTCCATATAATAACTGTCAAAAACTGACAGGCCGAACTTAAACTGAATCGCATTTAAGAGATCATGGCAGAACCCGGTGCTTAGACAAGTTGCCAATCGCTAGCCCTTCATCGTCAATCGGAAGCGAAAGGCAGCTAACTGTCTTTGTCGCACTAATATGAAAGAGTGACAGAGAGGGAAAACTACGATACGCTACTAAACGCTAGCGATTGGCAACTTGGCTCATCCTGGAAACTCGAGCGTATAGAATGCCACCGAGCCGCCAACGAGCTGGCGGAACGCGGAACATAGATCCAATTCCACGAGTGTCTTAAGGTGCATTTAGACCAAGCGAGCGTTCGCTCATTCTATCCCCCACTCTACGAAATCAACGAATTTCGACGAAGCACGTTTTGTGTAACGAACGAATTTCGTAGAGTGGGGGATAAAATACGCGAATGCTCGTTTGATCTAAATGCACCTGTAGAGTTCACATGTACCTATGTTCCTTTATTGACAACCACACAAGGGGGTTGCAACACTGTTGGACACTTTTAGCTGGCAGGAATCAGTGATATGATTATTTTAATCATAGTACCTAGATCGTACGGGTGTAATTTGACTATTACTCTTAATCATCATAATGATCACAAATTTAAGAGCTTTGCTCTTGTCGGTGGAGTTCTCGCCACTCTGTCCTTGTCTCTGCTACTGTTTTGAGCTCCTGATACGTCACTACTTTAAAAGTGCACGTCTTGACTTCCTCTCTCTCTTATTTTTTAAATTTTTCCTTCAATTATGGTCTTTATATAGTCATCATGACGTATCAGGTGCCCCAACATGTTTCCTCTTCTGTTCTCCATCATTTTCAACAGGCTTCTTGTCTCATTAGTCTTTTTTTTCTTTCCAGCTTATACCTTGCATCCTTCTTCATGTCCACATTGAGAACGAATCTGAATTAAAGTCCACGTCTCGCTTCCATATAAGGCTATACTCTAAATATAAGTTTTAATAAATCGTTTTCTGATATGGCAAGATATCTTAGACTTAAATAAGTGTTTCTTGGCATTAAATGCTCTCTTGCCCATAGCTATACGAGCAATTAATTATATCTGGAGTGTGGAGTTACTCTTAATATAAGTATAAAAATATTTGGGTTATTTCGGGGGTTTTCGAAAAATATCCGGTTCCAATCCCTGGTGTCCACTATGATTACGCTGCTGCCCATTATCAATCTTCAATAAATGGTTAGTGTCACTTCAACCCTAAGGGGTTGAAGTCTTAGGACTCAAACTCTTAGGACACCCATGGAAAGAGTTGGGGATGTGACAGATGTATTCTTGCAGCCAACAGTGCATTGCTATCCATTACTGGTGCCTTTACCCCACCTTATACTTGTATTAATATTTTCTCATTTAAATGTTTTTAATTGCAGTATAAAATATGCGTGAAGAATAAACCAATTATTACCATGGATTCGAAGTGCTCGAATTCCCAACTAATGACAAATAGCTATTTAATGTTTTATAATTTCAGATAGTTCTACTTTAATAGGAATTAGGTATACGGTACCTATACCTATGTAATATTTCAACCCAATCGCTTTCTACATGCGCTCTTGATCGCATGTGTAGCTGGGTCGCGTTTTATAAAGTTATATTTTACAAGTTCGCTGTTTGCCTCTCTAACGCACGCACATATTGGCTAGAAAGAGGCAAACAGCAAAATTGTAAATTGTAACCTTATAAAACGCGACCAAGGAGTTATAAATGTGAGTATACATAGGTATAGCTTGCAATTTTTTAAAGTGAAAGCAAGTTCGACGAATTCAACTTAAACCAATCTACCTTTTTAGTGGCAATATTCTGTACAGACTACACGGTGTACCTTATTTCACATTTTTTTTTCTTGAAACTATTTTTTTATTACAAATTGTAGTAAAAACCCTTAAAAAAACATTGTGTGTAACTTGGGAAAGTAAATCTTCGACATCGGGTTTTATAAGCACTCGTGCGCAATACCTATTAAATTTCTCTCCTGTAAATTAGTGGAGCGCCTGGGGCGTCAAAATCATAGAAACCTCAGACTTCCGTTACAGTGGATGAAATAAAAATAAAAAAAAATTGGAATGTTTAGCTAATAACATAAATAAAAAAGTTTACCTATTGAAAATTTGTGCTTTTGATTTTAAAATAAAAAACCGGCCAAGAGCATGTCGGGTCATGCTCAGTGTAGGGTTCCGTAGTTATTAAAAAACGGCTGGACCGATCATGTATTTTAAAAGCCCACTATTTATGATTTTTTTCATATTTTTGAACCTACGAATCAAAAGTTAGAGGGCCCCAAAAGCTAGGGGGGTCACAATTTTATTTTCTTCTGGAGCCATTATCTCCGAAAATATTGACTTTAGAAAAAAACTTCTGTCATGACCCTTATTCTTTTTAAGAGACCTATTCAATGATACCCCACACTGTAGGATTGCAGCAAATAAAAAAAATCATCCCCACTTCACCAGTTCGTGAGAAAATAACTTTTTTTTCTAATTTTTATTATACCACTTTGTTGGCATGATTAATATGTATACTTGTACCAAATTTCAGATTTATAGGATTAACGGCCACTGAGCTATGCTGCGGACAGACGGACAGACGGACAGACGGACATGGCGAAAGTATAAGGGTTCCATTTTTGCCATTTTGGCTACAGAACCCTAAAAAAGTAATGAAAATAATTGCGTTTTATTCATTTTTATAATTTTTTGATTTAACTTTAATTTACATTAAATTATTTGCCAATTATTGAATTCTTTATCTACTAATTCATTGCACTTTTTAAATCAAATTACATTATTACACGAAAAAATGAAAAGTCTTGAGTTATTTTTTCAATTACAAAAAGAAAAAAATTGACAGCACAAAAAAAAATTGTAATCTTTGCAAGTTATAGTATAAGAAAGAAAATGCCGCCTCAACCAAAAAAAAAATCATTCACTGTAGCAATTTTCCGAGGTTGAAACCCCCAGGCGCTCCACTAAATACCTCCCATTTAGAACAATGTACAATTTTAATAGACGTAGTAACAAAGGAGGAGGTTCTCAATTTGACAGATTTTTTTATAATGAGATGGTACCGTTGGCTGGCACCAAGTCGGGTTCTAATGATGGATTCTTGGAAAAATCGGTCGAAGTCGGTTTTAAATATTGTATTTATTCAATTGAGTAATTATTTAGTTTTTATCTAGTTTTAGTTTTATAATAAGTTGCAGGGGGGTAGAATGTCATCTAATTTCAAAGGTCACATAAGAATCATCATTATTTCCATCATATCAATACTCTCCTTTTGAAATTACCCTAACATTTCTGACTTCCCATTGCACCTTGCTTTTAAATTTACGAGTATGTTATTTTTAAACGTTACGAGTATTGTAGTTTGTGATCAAATTATTTACCCCACATGAATTTTAATTCGGGACCTCTAGTTTCGCAGGTAGGGTCCCTATACCAATATACAGACTATTTAGGCTATAAAGGCCTGTGTTTCGGTTTGGGGATTAGATAGCCGGTGTAATTACAGGCATAGATAGAGGCAATCCATCTAAGTCCTCAGGGTAGGCAGCGCATAGGCGATTTTTTTATCGCTATGTCCATGGGCCTCAGTACCTGCTTTCCATCAGGTGGGCTGAGAGCTCAGTTGCCTACCTTCGTCACATGAGACAAAAAAGGATTGAATAAATGACGATTGATGTTCTCAACAGTTTATTTGGAAACTTCAAATTAATACAATATTTTTTACATTAATCGAACAAAGGCAAACAATTGACAGAAATGTCTTTCCTATAATTCCATGGTTGGTCCCAAATACTAGAATGGCATGACATTATGTCGGTGCGAGTTCTTACAAGGAAATTAATATTAGTCTGAAGACCAGACACAACTCTTGTAGTAACTTTTGTTACTATGATGCTCCTGGCCTGGCCGCCATGGTGAGTGGGGCGGTACTTCTCATAGGATTCTTTTGCCAAGTTCCAGTATTTCGGATCGGTGTTGTCTTGTTCCGTATCGCCTCCCGGGATTTGGCGCTTCACTCTGCTTGGTATCCCGCCTGATGGCTCCTAACATTGAGAAAAAAACACATAAGTGCGGCGTTTGTATGCATATCGTATGACTTAAAACAGGATATTTGGGCCAATCAACTTTTCGATCGACTTTGCTACAAAAAATGCTTATAAATTGTACATGCGCTATCCCTCACACAAGTTCAACATCGATACATTTAGTTTCCCACGGGTTTTCATTGTAAATATGTGTATAGTATTAATCACGTACATTTGTAAGTTGACAGAAAATAAATGTCGATGTGAATGTTGATTGGCCCATTTACTATGTAAATTGAAATTATTGAGCACCCGATATTTATCCCGTTTTAAGTCATACTTTAATATATATTTATTTTCCCCACACTAGCTCGGAAACACCTACTTCCCTCACTAATTTCAGTGAGGGAAGTTGCATTTTAATCACTTGTGAAGGAAGTAAATTGACAGATGGACCGTGAAACGTTCAAAACCATGGAACGTCAAACGCTGGTATGGCTGTGATTCGCTGATTATTTTTTGAGGGACATCATGAAAATTTTATCATACACCAGATTATTTTCTTTTATTCAGATAATAAATTAGATTTTTAGTATTTCATAAAAACCTATCGCAAAATCTTATCGTATTTGACAAAAACCAGATAGTATACTTTTACATTCAGAACGCAACCCGCTAACACTGACGTCTTGTACGTCAATGTTGCCAACTTATAAAAAAATACTCGAATGTACAGTTTTGTAAGGAAAGTTTCCTATGTAATATCTTACCAAAAAGTAGGCAATTTAAGTTTACCTCACACATTTTTTTAAATTATTGATGTTTTAGCTGCCGGATACAGATTTTATACTTAAGCATCATAGAAATATTGACAATTTAATGAATGTAGGTAGGTTTTATTATAATTATAAAAAAAATCTAGTCACATAGACCTAGTCATTTACCAGATTAAGAGTTCTGCCTATTTTTTGGCTAAATACAAAAAAATATTTTGTTATATAAAAAAATATATTGTTTTTTTACACGTTCGTAGCTGCTTCCTCGCTTTAGTGTGGGGAAAAATGTTGTGTTACACATGGGAGCAAAGTTTGTTTAATTATCGTGCCTTGAAACCCTCGCAACACTCGAGATTCCATTTTTAAACCACTCTCTTCGCTCGTGGTTCAACTATGGAATCTCTCGCTAGCTCGGGTCTCAATATTGGCACGATGATTAAACAACCACTTTCCTCCCTTGTACAACAAATAACTATTTCAAAACTACAATTTATGTACATAGATTAAATCTAACTAATCTACTTAACCTAACCTATATCTAAGATTGGCCCTTGTGGCATTGTACCGAGGATGCTAGCGGCATTATTAGATATAAGTCATATTGATGGTATTGAATCGACTATATTTCTGAATCCTATTGATAGAAATGAATTGACAAAAATTATAAAATCATTAAGAAATTCAAAATCTGTCGGATATGATTCTTTACGTACGGATATTATAAAAAAAAGTATTTTTGCCATTGCAGACCCTCTGGTTCATGTAATAATTTGTGTTTGATTCAGGGATTATTTCCAAATGATTTAAAAAAATCCGTTGTAAAACCTCTATTTAAAAAGGGTGACAAACATTTACCGGAAAATTTCAGACCAATTACTCTTATACCCATATTTTCAAAAATTTTAGAAAAGTCGATGTATAGTAGACTGTTACATTTTCTTGATAAACATAACGTTATAAAAGATGAGCAGAATGGGTTTAGAAAATGTAGAAGCACTTCCCTCGCTGCTTTCAAGCTAGTCAAACAAGTTATGGAATGTATTAACAATAAAATTCCGGTCACAGCACTTTTTATGGACATGAGTAAAGCATTTGACTTTGTTTGTCACAGGGGACTTCTCATGAAATTATATAAATACGGAATTCGTGGGCCTGCATATGACTGGATTGCGAGTTATTTGTCAGGCGGGACCCAATGCGTGGAAACAACAAAATATTGTTCTCAGAGTAAAAGTGTTAATACATATCGATCATCTTTTGTTGAAAACTCTTATGGTGTACCACAGGGTAGTATTCTTGGTCCCCTGTTGTTCTTAATATACATTAATGATTTACCTGATGTTCTTTCACATAATTGTATTCTGTTTGCGGACGATACCATCATTATTATTGAAGGAAAGGACCTTAACACCTACAATGATAACGTAAATTCTACCTTGAATCAAGCAGTAAATTGGTTAACAGTAAATAATTTAAAAGTTAACATCGTCAAAACTAAATTTATGCAATTTGGCACTAACAGAGCTAAAACATATAATCTTAATGTAAACTATTGTAATGAATCTATTGAAGAAGTATCACAAATTAAATTTTTAGGCATAACGATAGATTGTCATTGTAACTGGAAGGCTATAAGCAATATCTGTTCCACGTTAAATAAGTTCGTTTATGCTTTAAGAAGGGTGCGCCAATTGGTATCCTTGACAGCCTCTATTACGGCTTATAATGGTTATGTCGATTCGGTCTTGAGGTATGGTATAATAACATGGGGAAATTCCACGGATATCCATGATGTACTCCTAATTCAAAAACGCTGTATTAGAGCCATATTTGGCCTTAAGCAAGATGATTCCTGTCGCCCATTTTTTGTTAATCATGGAATCCTTACGGTGCATTGCCTTTACATTTTGGAAGTCTGTTCATTTGTTTATAAGCATAAATATTTATTTAGAGAATTGAAGGATATGGCATCTGGAGTGATTCGTGAACAGTATATGTACAAGCTATATAGGCCTCGTGCACGATTACAACTGGCTTCAAAAAACTGCTTTATTATGAGTATAGACATATTTAATAGACTGCCAGATACTTTTAAAAGCAGTAACAACTTTATAGAATTTAAAAAATCAATTAAGCAATGGCTTTTGGACAAGTGCTTTTACAGTTTAAAGGAATTTATGGAATGTAATTCGTTAATTTAGTAATAGGCAACAACACCATTTATCTATGACATTCGTATTAGTTTTGTATAACATTAATATCCCGTTTATTTGTACTGTTTTAAAAAATATATATATATTTATATAATTGAGTAAAACTATTGTTATTAATGTATTCTAATCATTATTTAAATTGCAATGTGACATGTCAATAATTATGTAAATTAGCTTTGTTAGACAATGTGTATAAGTCTGTAAAGACAGGGTTCGGTGAAACCATCACACTGACAATGTATCTGTTTTATGTACCTACCTGAATTCCATACACAATAAAGATTTATGATTTATGATTTATTTCCTCGCTGTATCGCAATACTGATGCGTTGTGCGAGGAAGTCCTAAGTCGTAATTCGACAATAAGTAAATAGCTTACCAGTAAGTTATTTACTTATTGTCAGTTGTACAATTGTTACCAATTTGATTGTTACCAAAGCCCATAGGCTACGGTGACTGCTTTCCATCAGGCGGGCCGTATGCTTGTTTGCCACCGACGTGGTATATAAAAAAAAAAGTCGCCAGCTCTTCGGTCTTTAGTTACATCAACCAGACGTTTCGCGATTTCAGCAAACCTAAAGTTTCCCAAACCAAACGGTACAAAATCGTACTCTTTGCCGAGGCCCTTATATTTATTACGTTTTAAAAATTCGGCATTTTCAGCCGCAGCGGCCGCGGCCGCCTTAAACGTAGTTCGTAGTCATACTAATAATAATAACCTTTTTAGCTTAAAAACTTATATTGCATATCGTATCTTATGACCGTCATTGGGTTACCAATGTTTTTAAACTATTTAATCAAATTTAGATTACTCGCGCGAGTACGAGCGAAATGGATAGAAAGGAAACGCGCGTTATTAACGTAACGGCATCTCATGGTAGGGCTACAACACTTGTTTAAAACTTATACCCTTTTCAAAAGCCTCGGGGAGTTTTATCCTTTTTTACTAGGGCCACAGAAAAGCATTACCGATCAAAAGTTTAAGTTCACGGCACGATTTTTCTACTAAGTCTATTTTAACAAATGTTTTTTTTTTCATTGTTCTCAACTAACACGTCATGATTCTAGAGCTGTTTATTTTTAAATAATCGTTAATATTAAACAGCTGAGGCAGCTGTGGCGGCGACTTTAGGCTGGCATGCCCACGCGGTGTTCTTCTTGGAATGACAACCTTATTTACCAGTAAGTTATTTACTTATTGTCGAATCAGTTGTACAATTGTTACCAATTTGATTGTTACCAAAGTGCTTGTTTAACTCTCTTGCTAATATTAAGACACCAGCAAGCGAAAGCTTCCAAAAATGTAGGTACTCACGAGCATAGCGAGAGGTTCAAAACTTTGAATCTTGTTTTAAGCGCTGCGAGCGCTTTAAAGGCACGAGAGTTGGACAAACTTTGCTACCGAATGAAACACTAATTTTTTCACCACTCTTAGGCGAGGAAACATAAGAAATAACTCAAGCAAAACAATCTTGTGTTTATTAAAAATTAATCATATACCTATTAAAAAATATAAATCAAGTAACTGTGTCATTTTTTATTTATTTAAGTATATTAAATGGAATACTACGAAGTAATCATGTTATTCATGTTTTCAAAACTGATTGAAAGTAACGTGTTTTGAATGTAGGGAGGTTCAATGTCAAAAATGTTGATTGCATTTTTAGGCAGTATGGCTTTTTGCTTTAATCAGTGCAAAAGAAAAAAAAACTTTGCACTCTAGAGTAGGTATAAAACGCAGTTTTTCGCTCTGAAATTAAACAGCACTGTGTGGAAAAATATTTGGCAATTTATAGCCAACAAATCTAAACGCCTGGAAGCAACATACCAGTTGAAAAAATATTTTACTGTTGGCACTGAAAAGAATGATCGCTTTAAATTGGCTTTTGTATAGGTATCGTGTAGTGAACTTAAACTTTTGACCGGTACCGGCAGTCTCATGTTATGTAACTCATGTTAGTTGTGGCACTTACGGCAGGATGGGAGGCGACACTTGCTAGCACAACCGCGACTAGCACAAAGTACGCAGAGTTCATGACTGAAATGTCTTCTGACTGGTTTCAAACTGATTTTCAGAAACCGACCATTGCCCGTTTTATATGGGAGCCCATTAGTCGCGCGCGCTACTTTATGTAGCGGAAAATCAATGGCAAAATCGATGGTCAATTAATACTTTTGAGGTTCAGTGAAGCCAATGTAGGCGTGCACCAATAGCGCCGACCCTTCAACAAACCTGTCCTTATCCCTAGGGGGGATGGTTTTAGTCCGTAGGCGAGTGGGGATGGCATTCCATCTTCGGGCGGTCTGCCATTCTCAGTCGAGTCGGGCATGCCACCAGGGCCGGCCTGGTGGTATCCAATGAGGATTTCCTCCTCCTCGCTAAAAAAAAAGAAACACTTATCAATTACATCCGTATAATATTATTATGTACAATATTGTACCTGGTGCATTCCGCGAGAATTTCAGATAGGTACCTTAGGTCACTGCGAAAGTTTTGAGATACAAAGAAAGTATACAATTTATTCAAATAATGTTTATTATATTTTCTCAAAGTACTCTCCTTTAACTTCTATACATCGGTTCATCCGCCTAAACCACGAGTTAAAGCATTCCCGGTACTGTTCCATAGGAAGGTCTTCTACGGCCTGCATATAGGCATTCCGAGCATCCTCAGGGCTATTAAACCGCGTATCTCGGAGTCCGAGTTTGATTTTAGGGAAGAGGAAAAAGTCGCACGGCTATACGGAGGATGGCACAATTCTTTAATTTCTGTACTCTTCAGAAATTCTTTAGTTAAAATGGCCTTATGTGGCGACGCATTGTCATGGTACAAAAAGAGCCCTCTCAAACCTGACTTAGGTCGTTTTTGCTTTAAATTATTGAACACAGTGGGTAAACATACTTCAGTATACCACTGAGCATTCACAGTTTTTTGGTCATCTAAAGAAATTGCAGCCACATTGCCACTTGCAAAAAATAATGTGGCTACCATTTTCTTCCCAACGCTTCGCCCTCGTTTCACCTCCGTTGGAGATTCATCATCGGGAAACACCCGAATGGTCGATTGTCGTTTTGTTGCTGGGTCATATTGGTATATCCAGCTTTTATCTCCAGTAATAATGTTAAAAATTGACCGTCCTTCACCCTGATTAAATTTTGTGGGGATATTTTTGCACCATGTCACGCGAGCTATTTTTTGTTCAGCAGTTAGCGAGTGAGGTACCCATCGCGAATATAATTTCCTGACTCCAAGTTGATTGTGTAAAATTTCATTAATTGCTGGCGATGAAATCTTAACAACCTCTTCTATTCTGTTTACAGGTCACTTTCGGGTCTTCTTTAATATTTTTTGTTACAATCTGGACGTTTTCTTCTGTCACCGCAGTCGCGGGACGGCCACGTCTTTCATCATCGTCCAAGGAGAATATCCCGCGTTTAAATTGAGCAAACCATCTGAAAACTGTTGCACTCGATGGTGCATAGTCCCCAAACGCCGAAACGAATCGTTCTCTGCACTGACATTCATTCAACCCAAAGGGGTTTGGGTAAAGTTGGCGTCGTTTTTAAATTTTGGCGGCCACTCATGAAAGTGGTAAATATGAAAAGAGCAATTTAAAATAAACTTATTTTATTATGGAGTGCATATAGCTAAATTATATCGGAGCCGAGATATCATACTTTAAAGTTTTATAGTAAAGACTCACATTTATTTTTGAAATGCATCGGAATGAGTTAAAACTACTATTGTGTACGTGTAAAACCTAACCTTAACTCATACAAGGTACTCGTAACCTTGGACATAAGGTTCTTTTTCGGTCAATGATTATTTAGAGATAGTTCTTTTTTTCTTTAACACGGCGATTTTATGAGGGATGTCGATGAACGTAATTATGTCAAAGGTTTTATGTGGCATTGGCATTTTAAACAACAAATAAAAGTATTCATATTTTTACACTTTATGCGTGTTTTTCAGGTATATTTAATGACGTTATCTAGAAAAGGGACGTTATTGTCATTGGCGCTTACGGCGTTATGAGCCATGTTTGTATACAAATACGGCGTCACTGGACGTAAGAGCCATCGACAATAAGACCCATTATCCTAAATAATGTCACATATGTTGTGTTGTATACATAAGAAAGCATTAGAAACAATTCCAATCTAAAATCTAATCTAATAAGCCACTCACTTGCTTTGATTTTTGCGATAGACTCTATGTCTATGTAAAATAAGAGTGATTATATTGATTTAAACTTTCACGATTATCACTCATATTTTAAAGACAAACGGGTCTTAATCGCGTAAACTTACGTTTAATTATATCCTGACGTTTCGGGCATGACGTTACACCCGTGGTCGCAGGCAGACTGGCGAGAGAATGTATCAACACCTTCGAGCTGCGCGGGTTTTTCGAACTACCCGCACTTGATCTTGATTATTCACTTCTAGGTTAGGGTTGTCACTAGGCCTACACACAACACTCACAACATCCAATGGCTTTAAAAAAGATGTTTCACCACGCTTGCATTTGTAAATTACGGGATTCCACGCGGATGAGATTCCTTGCCCCTCATTTTGATTAAAATTCCGATGTTTCTTAATTTCAATAGCTTCACGTACTTTTCGGCTATGATGTATACGCTCGGTTGAGAGGACTTTCGGGCTATGGAGCTCAATCCAGTGGTTAGGTCCGGACTCCAACAAATGCTCGGCCACAGCAGACTTATTCGTTTGACGCTTTTTAACAGCCGTGATATGTTCCTTGACCCTTTCCGCTATGGTGCGTTTGGTTTCCCCAATATAGGAACTACCACAGCTACAATCGATCTTATAAACGCCCGGTGTGTGATAAGGTAAAACATCCTTAGGCGACCTTAGATGCCCTGCCACCTTTGATAGCGGCATGTAAACGGTTGGTATGGAATACTTATTCAAAAGCGTACCTATTTTGTCCGTTACACCCCTGACATAAGGCAAAAATGCTGGTCGCCTTGCAACATTTGGATGTTTCGTCCTCGGTGTTCGTCTGGGTTGCCGTCTGTTCATTATGTAGCCATTTCTCTTCAGAACCTCCTGAACGTGCGATAACTCAATTTCTAGAAATTCAGGGTCACAAAGGTTATGTGCTCTGTTCTTTAGAGAATTAACCACACGAAACGTCAGGATATAATTAAACGTAAGTTTACGCGATTAAGACCCTTTTGTCTTTAAAATATAAGAGTGATTACATGTAACAAAAGCTACATGAAGCAAGTGAGTGGTTAGGTACATTTCCTACTTGGAAATATGTCAAAACATTTTGCATGTGTGCATCATACCTGTGTTTCCTTATGGTGTAGTCAGAGGGTGAACCGTCTGTTGAAACTATTTTGCAACATTTTTAATGTTCACTAAACAGACAGCATAGAAATCGCATAAGAAAATACAGTTGCATTTTCATATACCTAAGATCTTCTTTTTTTAAGTCGGTTAAATTAACTATTATACTTTAAGGGCAATATCCTTGTATCTTTGTTAGTAGTATTATCGAGTTAAATAAGCCTGTAGTGATCTAAGCTGTCCCCTAAACCTGTCTTAGTTAGATATACAGTGTGTTACCATGACCCAGGCTTTTACGAAAATGAGTAATAATACGCATTACTGGCAATCGTTTTCAAGTATTAAGAGTTGACAAATATTTAAATTAACTGAACAATTATTTTTATTTCGTTCGAACGATCAATGTAACGCGTGCACTGCTTAGTTGTCAAACGTTGCGAGTGGCTGCGATCTGTCATTGTCAAGTGCCAATTAACGATTTATTTTGAAGTACATTGCTTCTCAATTAACTTTTCTTAGAAAAATAATTACTTTTAAAATTAGGATTTTTAAACAAATAATGCACATGGTTTGGCTAAGAATCTGCATCTCAATCCTCGGATCAAATAAAAGCCTGCCTCATGTTAACACACTGTATTCACTGGTCCAATAACATTGTTTGAAGGGCCATATCTTGGCTCCGATATTACTTACGGCAAAATTTATTTTGTAAATAAGCTAGTCTAAGGTAGCACTACAAAATAGTAGTAACATAAACGATGGCCGCTGAAAAAAAAAATGACGCCACTAGTCCATACAAAAATACCCAATCCCCTTTGTAATCGTACAAAATCATCGCACGAAAATGCTCTCGTTTAAAATTCATCTTTGACGAAGGAAGTCCGCGGATTTGTGTGAAAAAACAACTGTAATTTTTTTTATTTTTGAATCTATGGTCGATCCGTTTTCTTTTTTTTACGTTTTTTTTTTATCTGTCAAACTAACGGTACTTTGCGCTACGCTCCAAGGTCATTACTTTACTCACTAGTAATGCGCTTTTACCCGGTCGTATTAAAGTATAAACGAGCGCTTTACGAGCTAGTAAGGGGAAAAATATATTCTAGTATCTTAAGTCTGAATTCCCATAACACGAAATGTGACCATCCCACGAATTTTGAATTTCCCACCTAAAGTGTAAGTAAAATTTCTGTAGTCACACTCTAAACTTCCCATTCTTTACTATGTTAATAAATTTAATGAGACGGAGTCTATGTCACCCCGAGTTAGTTGCTTTAATCATGTTTTAACCCTGCTTATCCACTAAAGGTCTCTGCCCACTAGACCTTTCTTTGAATTGAAAAATATGAGACTATGCCTACTAGGACGTTCCAGGGCCTTTTCAATACAAATAATAGTTTTTTGTCTGATACGTTCATGCTACGGTCATGGCATGGTACGGTCTAGTGGGCAGAGACCTTAATACTTATAGTACCTACCTGTATACTAGATATACTATACTTACGGCCTGTTTCACAATCCACGGATAAATTTATCACATGAAAAATATGACTATCCTTTACAGGCCTACTACCGCGAAAATCGAAATTCGTCAATTTCGAGGATTTTTCTCTGTCACTCAAAGGGAGGCGTCATTAGGGTGAGAGAGGAAAATCCTCGAAATTTACGAATTTCGTTTTTTAGGGTTCCGTAGCCAAAATGGCAAAAACGGAACCCTTATAGATTCGTCATGTCAGTCTGTCCGTCTGTCACAGCCGATTTACTCGGAAACTATAAATGCTACAGTAACGACATTTGG
This sequence comes from Thaumatotibia leucotreta, assembly GCA_025490895.1. Lineage (NCBI taxonomy): Eukaryota > Metazoa > Arthropoda > Insecta > Lepidoptera > Tortricidae > Thaumatotibia > Thaumatotibia leucotreta. Next base: position 33,485 of record JALPQI010031304.1, read on the forward strand.
TAAGGATATGTGTTGTATGAACCGCTACAGGATTATGATACTAAATTGTAAAAAAAATCTAGCGTGTGGGGTAAAGTCAAAGTCAAAGTCAAATAATTCTTTATTCAAATTGGAATAGCAACAAACTCTTTTGAATCGTCTAGATATGAAAACTACTTCCGGTTCGAACCCTACACCGCTGACCCAAGAAGAACCGGTAAGAAACTTGGCGGGAATTATTAATAGAAAGGACTTTAAAAATGATATGAAGGTTTAAAAATCTCATTTTTATTTCAGCAAATCGTTTTCGAGATATCAGCTCTCAAAGTCTGAAAAATGTGTCCGCCCCCTCTATTTTTTAAACTACGCGATATAAAATTGTAAAAAATATATATGTTATGCACATTAATAAACTCTATCAACGATTTTTGGTTTGATTAAATTATCTCCTATGGTTTTTGAGGTAGGTTGATTTAACTGTATTTTTTTAATAATAAATTGATAATGGTACGGAACCCTTCGCGCGCGAGTCCGAGTTTTTTTGTGGTAGGGCCGCAGCTAACATTTATCTGACAGATATACCTACTTACTTTGTTCGGGGATCGTGAAACAGCTGCCCTACCGCGAACTTTGAAATCCGCAAATTTCGGGGTTTTTCTCTGTCACTCTAATGACGACTTCGTTGGAGTGAATGAGACAAATCCTCGAAATTTGTGAATTTCGGAATGTGCGGCAGTAGGCCAGGTCCTTAGTACCTAGTAGTATTTAGATCCTTTTTTCAGTAGGTCAGTTGACATTGTTCACTGACCAACATTGACGTTTTCTTATCGCCGATTGGCCTGGTACTCGATTGATTGCCCTGTTATTCGAGATTTCGAGGCAAAAATCTAATGTTTTGACATTTTGTTTGACAAGACAATTGGTGTTGCTACATATAGTCCTCTGTTAGTTCCACTTTATTTAATCTCTACAATTTTTTGTCGGGCTGTACATGCATCGGGTATTGAAGCCTTATTTCGCAGCGAACGTGTTAATTATTTACTCAGGGTGTAACAAAAAAATAATTAATTTTAATATAGTTTTAGATAAACTAGTTCCTTGATCATGGATTACCGGTGGGGTTGCCTGACCGGGTGGGGTCTGCGTGTTCTCGAGTGGCGATGGTGGCGACCACGCATTGACAACACATCGTTACACACAAAATACTAGATTTCACCAGTCGAGTATATAAATGTCCGAAAACTAAAACAATTCGCCTTAAAAGTTTACATTGAAACAAAATGATAACAAAAATTCTAAATTTAGTGTTACCATGACATAATTATTTTCACCCACATACCCAAACTTTTTATTTGTGAAATGTTACGATACTTATGATATTTCATTTACGAAGTCCGTGATACTTAAATTGAATTTGTTAGCTTATTTTATTTTACAACATATCCCAATTATAAAATATTTTACAATAATAACGCCGAAATTTGACTTTTGATTTGCACATTAATTCAATTGATGTTCTGTAATAGCAACACTAAAGGCTATAAGCGATAAAACACATTTCAAAATAAACCTTTTCATCACACTTGCTGTCTAAGTGCGCCATTGCTTGCGTGCGTAGCGGGAGTAATAGGAAAGTGAAATTCCCTAGGGAGTAATAGAAATGTCAGTACATCATTTAATAATATTATGTCTTAAAACTTATTTTCTTGTCGGCAAGTGTGATGAAAAACATTGTATGCATCACGGTCGGTAAGCGGAATACTAACTCGAGTCATAAAAGCCCTCCGCCGAGCGGCGTCGGGCTTCTAACACTCTCGTTAGTAATTCCGTACTTACCTCCCTTGATGCACAATGTACTCTATATCGTCCTTATAATAGTGCGAACAAGCCGGACGCGGTCGGGTTACCTTGGCGCCATTTTTCTTAGCGAACTTTGTGAATGTGTGCGTGTGCATTTCCATGTGTGCTGTAGTTTTATCAATGAATTAGTCAGGCTACCACAGGTCGGGTTTACCTAGGATGTGCCCTCTCATTGGTTAACTTATTTTCTGAAGCTAGTATTTCGTATTATCAAATTCAAGGTATAGTACCGTTGAAATAATTGTGTTACGGTAATGATGTTATGAATGTATTTGATATTGGATGAGTTTGGTATTATGCCGTGAAAATTTTAGGGAAGCCGGTGGGAATCGGGTTATATGGACGCGCCGCCACTTTGGGACATCTTACACAAATCAACCTAGTCGCACGGCAAGCTCAATTAAGGCTTGTGATGTGGGTACCAAGCGACGATATATAATTATAATAGATGGATACATATAGATACTTAAATACATAGACAGCCATGACCGAGGAACCAATGTTTGTGATAAATAAATACACAAATAATGCCCTCACCGGGATTCGAACCCGGAACCTCCAGCTTCGTAGGTAGGGCCACTACCAACTAGGCTACGGAGGCTGAGGATAGAGGAAATCCATCTAAGGCCTCAGGGTAGGCAGCGTATAGGCGATTTTTTGATCACTATAACCATGGGCCTCAGTTCCTGCTTTTCATCAGGTGGGTTTGGAGCTCAGTTGTCTACCTTCGTCACACAAAAACTGCGAGCTCTACATTATAAGATTAAAATATCAATTTACAATTTAGAATCTGTATTGTTTAATACTTAGTTAAATAAAACAACCAAAGTCCATCCCTCCATCAAATCATGTAGGTTCTGACAGCGTATAGCGTGATTCATCATGTTCATGTCCGTCTGTCCATCTGTCACAGCCGATTGACTCAGAAACTATACGAGTAAATGCTACGGCACTGGTCGCCCAGCTATCAGTTATTACCACAGAAATGAATATACACTAGAAGAAGCAAATGTATCTACTTCGCGTGTCCGAACTCAGTGGCAGCCACTGAGATGGCCGTTTCTGATGACAGTCCACATACGTCAGCTGTTGCAGCCGCACGTAAGAAAAAAAATACAAAATGCCTCATTGCATGATAATTAACTGCACCAGCCCAAATATTTCCAGCCCACAAAAACAAAAACATATTTCCCATCACACGTAAGTAATTTTTAAATAATATTGTGCGTGAATTCATTTTTAATAATTTTTCCGTATTTTTATTTATGCGTCCAAGGATGTACCCAAGTAACTATAGAATTACGTTACAAACCGGCGTGTACATTGCATTGCTGCGTTTGATCGGCCACGTGTGTTAAAGAGATGATGAATATGAGACTAGCGATACTCTCGCGTATCGCTTCGACTTCGTAGTACAGCCCATTTCTCATTCGTCCGTCAAATTTAGCGACTAGTGTTGTTCGTTCTACAATAAATATAAAAGTGAGCGAGCGACCCCACAGATATAAAATCTATGTGTACGAGAGAGGCGGCTGCATTGTTGCGGGGCGGAGGGGCATTGAGCCGTGTGGTGACGGCAGTAAGAATACATTTGTCACCACTCCAACTCCTCCTGCGGGTGTCGTAAGAGTCGACTAAGGGATTGAAGTGTCACAGACAATTTTTTTGATAACGATTGATGATGGGCAGCAGCGTCATCATAGTGGACACATTACTACGATCGCCAATCCGCTTGCCCAGCGTGACGATTATGGGCGTTTACCTCCTAATGGGTCTATACGCATAGTTAATAGGAGAGGCCTACGTCCAGCAGTGGACTATCATAGGCTGATCATGTGTGATGTGTGTGGAGGGGCATTGGTGTCTTTGAATCGTTTAGGTTTTCCCATCACTAAATGCCGACCGTGACGTCTCAGTGACAGCTAAAAAGTCGGCACGCTTGGTTCCCATACAAATGGTGCTATTTACTTCATCTACTGAATATCTAAATCTGTGGTTATCACCGCCGGGCGAGTATCGCCGTGTCTCTTTTATTTACACGGGAGTGCGTATCTTTTGTTCGTGTTTATAGCCGATAGTTCCTAGCTTAGTCGCTCGCGGTGAGACCAGTGCCTAAAGTAGGTAATGTTTGGCAAGAATGTATTGTATGAACCGCTACATAATTATGATACTAGGTATGTTTATCGTAATAAAATATTTGGGTTTGGGGCCCTCCATACATGGAGGTAACTAAGGGGTCTTTTTTTCAATTTACATAAGCGTGTGGGCTATTAATGGAAAGGTCTTCAAAAATGATATAAAGGTTCCTAAAAAGTGTCCGGCCTCTACATATTTTGTAAACTACGCGGTATAAAATTGAAAAAAAAATTGTTATGCATAAACTCTCAACGATTTTCGGTTTGATTAAATTATTTCTTATAGTTTTTCGGATAGGTTGATTTAACAGCATTTTGCAGCATTGATATATTAATTGATAATGGTACGGAACCCTTCGCGCACTTGGCCGATTTTTCAGTATGATGGGCCTCAGAAGTTACAAATTCACAAAAAATTGACTAATTCTTGCAAATACCGCCAAAAAAAGCACCATCAGAACTGAAAAAACATTATTAGTAAGTAAATGCCGTGTCATTTCGCCTCGAGCTCATTCGATCCTATCTTAATGGGTAATAAATAATAGTATTAACAACAAAATAAAATCACAATAACATAATTCAAATTTTCTTTATGCTGTAATTCAAAAACGTCCAAGCCCTAGAATTCAATTACAATCAACGTCCTCAATTTCATAGTCATATTGCTTTTCCCATATTTTCGAATTGCACGTGAGCATATCGCCATTTGCAGGGAACACCCAGAATGTGATACGGTGTATAAAACCATTTACTACCTGTCGGGTCGCTTTCGTTACTCTGATCTCTAGGAGTCTCAAATAAGATAGTTCAGGATGAGTAGTCTGGTACTTTATAAATGATTTCAGGGCCATGTTCTTATACTCCGGATCATTTGGGTCTTTCGGCGTCTCCCCCCCAGGAATCTGTCTCTTTATTCTATCATGTCTTGTCCTGCTCCCACTCAATGTTTCCTAGAATACAGAAAAAGTCACGTTCATGTATACTTACATACTGCTCGTCAGTAAAAAAAAAAGAGTTAACAATTATGGCTGACTGATTTTCCGATTTTTGATGTCTCTGGCACATATCGTGAAACACGTTCGAACAACATCTAGGTATCCTCAATCCAAATCATATAGTAATCGAGGTAAGTGTATGAATGCAGTTTTTCTTTTTACTAAAATCGATCTCATGGTTCCTAACTTTCCTAAGCGAAGATTTTGCTATCAGCTATGGTTTCCGAAACCTCCATACTGACCCATTTGGATTGATCACCCTGTATAACTAAAAATTGATGTGAAGTTCACATATATTTTAGTTAAGATTGCCGATGGGGCAAAAAGTGCTCGAATCGAATGAAGACAGCTCGGCAAACGTAGCCTAGGACATTCACCCACAAGATGGACAGATGTCCTTATGAAGGTCGTCGGGAGGCCCTGGATGCAGGTCCAACCGGTACATATGGAGGTCCACAGGGAAGGTTCAGCAGTGAACATCTTATGGCTCATATGATGAATGTAAAGGTGGATTAGACCAAACGAGCGAATATAATGGTGCGTTTAAACCAAAAGAGCATTCGCTGTTCTAGCGTCCGTTCTACGAAATCAACCAATCACGTTTTGTGTACCGATCGAATTTCGTAGAGTGGGAGGTTAGAACAGCGAATGCTCTTTTAGTTTGAACACACCTTAATAATATGTTCATTCTATCCCCCGCTCTACAAAATCAACGAATTTCGACGAATCACGTTTTGTGTAATGAACGAATTTTGCAGAGTAGAGGATAGAAAGAGCATTCGCTCGTCTCTAATCTAAATCCACCTTTAAGAAACGATTTCGATGGTTTAAACTTACATGGGCATGGGCGGCGACGCTCGCCAGCATAATCACAGTAAGCACAAAATACGCAGGGTTCATATTGAAATGTCTGTCAGCTAGTATACTTAGAACCGATTTCGCAAATCACTGCCGGTGGTTGCTCGTTTTATATCGGATCTAATCGAAATCGAACCTATTAGTCGCGGCTACACGCACGCATTTTTCTGTAGCGGGTCCAGTACCTAGGGGATTTTTTAGTTTAAGTTCGTCTGCCAAATATGTAGTTATATATATATTGTCGGGTCCAGTCTCATCACGTCTTAACTGAGTATTGAACATCACTGACAGCTCTGACACATGACTGTCACTTTACGTGGGAACCCCGCTCGCTTAGACATTCTGTCAGGCGGCGCGGTAACGGGACGTTTGCTAATTCGTATCTTTTGTGTAATCCGTGCTAATATCCTGACTTATTTGTGAAAACCTTGTTTATATAGCTTTACTTTGAACATAAAGTGTTTAATTCCCGAAAATATCATTTATTTACACAGTCAACAAAGATCTATTATATGTTAGTTACCTTAATTACTATTACTTAAAAACTATGTTAGTAAACAAACAGCAACGGACATATGGTATTTTTAATTAATTGTTGCATTATTGAGCACTCACTCCTTAAGGCTACAGTCCTTAAGAGGCTGTTGGAGCTGTCCCGTATTCTGCTCAAAAGCGATGACTTTTTCGCAGAACGGCACCAAAACTGTCCACTCGCGCATCAGAATGATTTTTATTCACCGTCTAAACTTTAGGGGGTTACTGCTGAGGTCATATTGATGAACTTTGTCTATCGGACCGTCATCCGATTCCTGATGAGATAGGTAGGCGAAAATGTATGGAAGAACAGTTTTTTTTTTCGAATCGGATTTCGGTCCCATAGTAAACCTTCATCGATATAACTCCTGGTTCCGGTCCTGTGCCACCCGCATCCAGCGGACTCCTGCGACCTTCACCGGGTCATCAGTCCACCTTGTGGGGGGCCTACCCACGATACTAATAAATATCAATAATTTTACCTAAAAATGTAGGTATGTTAACTCAAGGCTAAAGATTTTAAGTTGGTCATTTTTTAGATTCTACTGACGATTGGTAGGTACTTACTTATAGCTAAAAGTTTATCAATACAGGGTGCTCTCGAGGAAACCAAAAGATTTTAATGCTGAATTCCTGAGCATATTTAGTGTACTTAATGTTATATAAAATTTCCTGGATTCGGCTTGGTTCCAGAGATTTAAGCTTTTTTCGAAAAAAGTTTTTCGACGTAGGTAACTCGTCTTAAAACTTCTTTTTGATTACAATGCTACCACAATGTGTTCTAATATTACCACACCTTTTGCCTGACAATCAAAAAATAAGAATAGACTTGACGAAAAAACCTGTTCCTAAAAAAAACATTCAAAAAAATTCTTTTAACAAATTGTTGTTATGATAAAAAGTATTAGAAATGTTAAAAAGTAGTCAAAAAGTCTACAAAAAAGGTTTTTTTTTGTGAAATTTGACATTAGGTCTCATAATATTTTTTGTTTATTTTGATGTCTAGAATGCATAGTTAAAATCTTTCGGTTTCCTCGCTGCTCGCGATAGAGCCGGAACTAAGTACAATTTCACATTGTCTGTCAGTCTTTTTTTGCTCAATTATCGTTGATCCTATAAAACTGATATTACCATGGACATGTAGCAAACATGACAAATAACAATCTATAACTAATACCTATACTTACCTAACTATACTTTGTCATGTAGGCACCTACTGACACTACCTACACGTAGTGTCAGTAGGTGCCTACATGACTCTAAAATGATTATTCGTTTTTATTTCCACTAAAATACCAACACAAGTAGTAAATAATATACAATTTAATTAATAGAAGTAAAGCGACATTCATAGCCACATAATTCATCGATTCGACATACATGGCGTAGGCAAGAAGTGACGGTAAAAAAACAATTATTTTGGCCAGTCACGCGGCGACGGTAGTACGGAATAAATTTGTCACCATCCCAACTCTTCCCTTTGATGCCGATTGCCGACTTAAAGTAATTAAAGTGTCATTATTGAAGATTGGTGATGGGCGCAGCCAGCAGCGCCAGCAACGTCATCATTGTCGATATGCTACTGTGAAATTCTCAAAAAAATTGTACATTAGGATCATCATCATGATCAGCCTATGATAGTCCACTGCTGGACGTAGGCCTCTCCTGTTGACTATGCGTATACTCGTAAACGCATTAGGAGGTAAATACCCATAATCCCACGCTGGGCAAGCGGATTGGCGATCGCAGTAATGTGTCCACTATGATGACGCTGCTGCCCATCATCAATCTTTTATCAAATAATGGTCAGTGACACTTCAATCCCCTAGTCGACTCTTACGACACCCGCGGGAGGAGTTGGAGTAGTGACCAATGTACGAGTATTCTTACTGCCGTCACCACACGGCAGACATTAGGATCACTTCTTCGATATTGATAAAAATTGGTAGGCTGTAGGTAGAGTTAATGATGCTGAGCGAGTGTGACCCAATATGTATTTCGGGAAATGTAGTGGATCTCAGCGTCATTGACACTTAAGGGAAAGTGGGGAGGATCCGTATACTTTTTACTCTATGCCTCGTAGAAAAAAAAGGACTAGCAATTTTTAAATGAAATCAATGGTGGCTACATTATCTGGCTTTAATAATAGTTTGGCTTTAATAATAGTTTGGCTTATAATAACTAAGGTAAGAACGTCGGTTTTCGGTGGTGAGTTATGCATATTAGTGGCCGTTATACATAAAAATATGAACTTGTTCGCGTGTCGGATAGCGGAGATATGACCATTGTACGAATGCTCCGGCTGTACGAATCCCACCCACTCTCCCCTACCAATTTTTATCAATATCCAAGACGTAATCCAAATGTACAAACTTTTTGAGAAATCGCTAATAGCCAAGGATCCGAAATTCAGGAGCTAATATACGTCAGTGCCTACGCCGATAGCCCAGCGTAGCGATTACGGATATTATATAGTTCGGGAAATATTATTTGACCGAGTCTTATCTTACTTACGACCTTTTCTTTTGCATCATTAACAATAGAAAAGTGCTAGACTGCTGATAGTCTAGTAAGTGTTAACGCAAAACAAAAGGTCGTAAGTAAGATCACAGTCGATCAAATAATATTTCCCGAACCATACCTCCTGGCTCCTAATGCTAACTTTGTGGAGAGGCCTATGCCAGCAGTGAAAAAAAAAAGTTATGTTAAGAGAATATTATGTAATCGACAATTTCCATTGATTGTGAGGCCACTTTCGCGTAGGTAGTCACTACAGGAACGGGTAGCTGCACTCACGAACCCAAGTATTGCCATCCTGTGACCCTATTATTTTGATAGCAGACATTTTTAATCTAAAAGATAAGTTTTCATTTTATATTACTCGCATTAAAATAACAGTTCCTAAATACCATTATACATACAGGGTTACTTTTTCACCGGTACAATAAATTTTCCCACATATTTGGTATCGATAATAGATTACATTTATCAAATAAAATTGTCATTTTTTTTTCATTTATTATTAATTTATCCTTCATGCAAATGCAAACTAAAGGGCTTACTAATGATAAGACGTCAACGGGGTGCGGGACGCAGAGGGCGGCGGAAAGGGGTGAGCGACCTGCGCACGAGTTGGCAACGTAGCAGTTACCTCAATCTCGGTGACTAGGTCACGGACGGTCAGTCTCACGGTTGACGTAGGTATGTGCACACGCGCCGCATCGTACTACCTTCAGTCGGAAATTGTTCGTACGAAATGGTTCGTAGTTATTTTCTAATTGGGGAAAATACAGTGGCAGCCCAGCGGCTATACGCTGAAGAAAGTGTGCCCCGCCTGGAAAATGCCAGTGTTATAGCCATGGCCAGCCAGGTCAACGGATTTGACCCCGTGTGACTGTTTTTGTGGGGTGAGGGTAGGCCCAAAATTTAAAAGACTTAAAAAATCTAATAATAAGTGCATTTGGTGAACTTAAAAGTGAGAACTACAGACTTGTGTTGGGAAATATCGAAGGAAACATTCAAAAACGGACAAGAGTGTGTTTAGATAACCACGGCCAACATTTTGAACACTTGCTTAAGTATGTGAATTAATTAATTAGTATGAGAAATGGATTCCATTAATTAGGTATGTTTCTTTTATTCCAATCATTGTGCATAAAGTTGATTTCAAATGTTTAAATACGCCTCAATGAAGAAAGTTTCTGTCCTTAGTGAAAGTATGAAGGAAGATTTGGGATCAAGTAAGATTTTTTTGCCAAGTCATAATCATAAGTTGATTATCACCGCCGCTTTTCTAAGCCGCCATGCCACGTGCGATGACGTTGTAAACAAACAGTTGCCAGTTCGTGTGTTTTGCTAGTTATGTACATTGATAATGTGTAATGCGTCCAATTTTCTTATTAGGTTTGCGGATAAGTTCAAACATCGGTATTTTAGTTTTTTTGTTCTAAAGGGGTAGTAACAAAAAATGCTAGTATTCTGTAACTTGGACTACTATTACGTATGTTGATTTTTTGTACTGGTGAAAAAGTAACCCTGTATAACTAAGATGCAAATAACTTACCTTGGGGCTCATGCATAAATCATGCGAGGTTTTTTCGGCTACCTACTATTTAAATATTGGATTTCATATATGGTATACCAAATTTAAATTTTGGTACCTATATTTGGTAAACCAAATAAAAATAGACCAAGATCACCAACGTCCGAGGTGGGAATCGAACCCACGTACTCAGCTTTCGCGGCTGATGCCTGTACTTTGCCAAGTAAAAATACTTACCTAGTCTGGTCAGACTGAAATTATTGATTACATTACAAAATACCGACATGTTTTAATACCGACATGAGTTAAAAGAAAACCTACATTTTCAACGTGTGTATCATACAACTTTTATGTACAATGCACTTTGCGAGGAAAACCAGACTATTTCGGCAGCACTAACCGGGCCGTGCGGAAAAGAATTATGAAAATTCATTACCGCACACCTGCGAAAAAAAACACTTTCTGTGCATAAGTTTAGCCTCCAAAAGAGCACTTTCTGAGCATATGCATTGTAATGTAACACACGCGATACATATAAATCACAATAGTAACAAAATATATAATAATTTCATTTTTTTTCTCACCTTGGTAAAATCGTTTATTGGGAGGAAGCGTAATAGTACCGAGGCCGGGAAGTGACTGGTTGCCGGCCGAATATATATGTAGATAGTATTCGGACGGCAACATGTCACTTCATGGCCGAGGTATGTATAATGCTTTTCTCAAACATGCAATGAAATGAAACAAAAACATGTATCTTCTTTCTAAGAAATTATAAGTCAACTACATAACTAAGTCTTTGAAACACAACTAAAGTGAAATACGACACCGACACCTCATTTTTTTTTTAAGATTGACCTGTTTTAAAGTTGCAAATTTTCACTTTTAAAAAGCGGTATTAGACGACGCGGTCGGTTGGGTCCAATTATAATCGCATGCGATGATCGGGGCAGACGGATCGCGCCGTATAATACTGCTTTTTAAATATTATTTTAGGCAGTTATTGTACATTTATTTTAAATTATATAATTTAAATACCTAATTATAACTGCAAAAATTTACCAATCATTTTTTTATACTAATATTACTTACAGATAATTATTGGCTAAAAGCCAAGATGCCAGGTCACCACCCTATGTCAAATGAAAATTAAAAAAGAGGCACTTGCCGGCCTAGGCCGGCAACGAGGTACTTCCCGGCCACTTTTTAGGCACGTAACTACAACATTTCATTGCATGTTTGATAAAACGTCTATTATGTTTATACAGGGTTACTTTTTCACCGGTACAATAAATTTTCCCACATATTTGGTATCGATAATAGATTATATTTATCAAATAAAATTGACATTTTTTTTTTCATTTATTATTAATTTATCCTTCATGCAAATGCAAAATAATGGGCCTACTAATGATAAGACGTCAACGGGGTGCGGGACGCAGAGGGCGGCGGAAAGGGGTGAGCGACCTGCGCACGAGTTGGCAACATAGCAGTTACCTCAATCTAGGTGACTAGGTCACGGACGGTCAGTCTCACGGTTGAGGTAAGTATGTGCGCGCGCGCCGCATCGTACTACCTTCAGTCGGAAATTGCTCATACGAAATGGTTCGTAGTTATTTTCTAATTGGGGAAAATACAGTGGCAGCCCAGCGGCTATACGCTGAAAAAAATGTGCCCCGCCTGGAAAATGCCAGTGTTACAGCTATGGCCAGCCAGGTCAACAGATTTGACCCCGTGTGACTGTTTTTGTGGGGTGAGGGTAGGCCCAAAATTTAAAAGACTTAAAAAATCTAATAATAAGTGCATTTGGTGAACTTAAAAGTGAGAACTACAGACTTGTGTTGGGAAATATCGAAGGAAACATTCAAAAACGGACAAGAGTGTGTTTAGATAACCACGGCCAACATTTTGAACACTTGCTTAAGTATGTGAATTAATTAATTAGTATGAGAAATGGACTCCATTAATCAGGTATGTTTTTTTTATTCGAATCATTGTGCATAAAGTTGATTTCAAGTGTTTAAATACGCCTCAATGAAGAAAGTTTCTGTCCTTAGTGCAAGTATGAAGGAAGATTTGGGATCAAGTAAGATTTTTTTGCCAAGTCATAATCATAAGTTGATTATCACTGCCGCTTTTCTAAGCCGCCATGCCACGTGCGATGACGTTGTAAACAAACAGTTGCCAGTTCGTGTGTTTTGCTAGTTATGTACATTGATAATGCGTAATGCGTCCAATTTTCTTATTAGGTTTGCGGATAAGTTCAAACATCGGTATTTTAGTTTTTTTGTTCTAAAGGGGTAGTAACAAAAAATGCTAGTATTCTGTAACTTGGACTACTATTACGTATGTTGATTTTTTGTACTGGTGAAAAAGTAACCCTGTATAATGTAGCGTAAATTTGTATGAAATTGAAACACGAGCAAGTAAAAGGATTAGATAAAATATAATCCTGAGCGTAGCGAATGTCTTATCATAGCTACGAGATACAAAACAATTTCAGTTTGATAAAAAACTTTTGTCCTCACTATAGCGAGAAAACTCAATAAAGGTAATTATTTTGTTCATGTTTACAATTATATTTTTAGGTCGACATGCCTAAGTCGGTTAAATTGACAATGTTGACATTTCTTCATTTTGTAATAGTGTCTAGTTAACTTTATTATTAGGAGCCTGTATTGTCCCACTGCTGAGCAAAGGCCTCCCCCCATTTTTTCCACTTTTCACGGTTTTGTGCAGTGTCTGACCATCCCTTCAGAAACGAGTCAAGCTCATCTCGCCATCGCCGACGGGGTCTTCCGGCTCTCCGTCTCGAGATGTTGGGCTGCCACTCTGTAGTAATCTTGGCCCACAGGTCACTTGGCATGCGGGAGACGTGTCCAGCCCAGTCCCACTTTAACGTCGCCGCCTTCCGAGATACATCAGCAATTTTAGTTCTGGAGCGCAGTGTTGTGTTTCGGATACGATCTGTTAACTTTACGCCTAATATACTGCGCTCCATTGCTCGCTGACAAACCCCGAGTTTGGTCTTTTGAGAAGCTGTCAATGACCAAGTCTGTGCACCGTAGGTGAGTACTGGAAGTATGCACATGTCCATAAGTCTCCGCTTTAGTGATAGCGGGAGGTCACCCTTCATCAGATGTTTCATGGACCCAATAGCTCCTCCAGGCGTTGTCAGTCCGTCTTTCGACTTCTTTCTCCTGCCGCGCCTGGAAAGAGACTAGTTGGCCCAAGTAAAGGTACTCATGGACATATGCAATAGTTTCTCCACTTAACTCAATCCTACATGCGGTACTATTGGTCATAAGTTTGGTCTTTGACATATTCATCTCCAGTCCAACCTCGAGGCTTTGCGTTGCTTAGGTCTTGAAGCATCGAGTGTAGCTCGGAAGCGGTTGAAGAGAATAGGACAATGTCGTCGGCAAATCGGAGATTGGTCAATCTTTTATCACCCACGACAAGGCCCCTATCCCTCCAACTCGGCGCTAGCTTCCGGAAAACCTGTTCGAGTGTACTGGTAAAGAGCTTCGGCGACAATGGATCTCCTTGCTTGACTCCTTTCTGAATATCGAAGGATGCACCAGACGACTGCAGTTTTATTGCAGCTGTGCTATTTTTGTAGATGGCGGTTATTAAATGAATGTAAAATCAGCAAATTTAATAAAGTTTTCATATTTCAGACTAAATTCTTAAACAATTCATTTAAGTATAAGGATTGTGAAACGACTTATTTACGAGCATTTTACGTTTTTTTTTTATCTGTCAAACTAACGGCACTTTGCGCTACGCTCCAAGGTCATTAATTACTTTACTCGCTAGTGCTTAAAATGCGCTTTTTACCCGGTCGTATTAAAGTATAAACGAGCGCTTTACGAGCTAGTAAAGGGAAAAATATATTCTAGTATCTTAACTCTTAATTCCCATAACACGAAATGTGACCATCCCAAGAATTTTGAATTTCCCACCAAAAGTGTAAGTAAAATTTCTGTGCTCACACTCTTAACTTCCCATTCTTTACTATGTTAATAAATTTAATGAGAGATGGAGTCTATGTCACCCCGAGTTAGTTGCTTTAATAATGTTTTAACCCCGCTTATACACAAAAGGTCTCTGCCCACTAGACCTTTCTTTATATTGAAAAGTATGAGACTATTGGCCGTTGGCCGGCGCTGGAAACTGGCCGGCCGGACTGTTGGCCGGCGCTGGAACGTCCTAGTGCCCACTAGGACACCGCCTCATACTTTTCAATACAAAGAATAGTTTTTTGTCTGATACGTTTATGCTACGGTCATGTATGGTACGGTCTAGTGGGCAGAGACCTTAATACTTATAGTACCTACCTGTATACTAGATATACTATACTTACGGCCTGTTGGGGTGTAATGGGGGGTTGGATTGAGGCGACTGTGGGTAGTTGTTGATCGTCCTCTTTACGTGGAGCACTACCCCTGGTGACTCCTCTAGCCGCCCATAATCTCTCCGAGTGCGCTCGTTCCGAACGGCTGTTCCTTTTTGCCTACCGTGTGAATCATTTCGACGCTTATCTAAAACAACTCGGTATCTCGAAATAGTCCATTTTGCAATTAACTATAAAACTAGGCGCGGAATACGCTAAAGTTTATCGTGACTAAGACTCCCGTGTTCTAGTTCAAAATTTTAGCACTGTGGCAGCATTGTGCCGTTATGCCATTGGTGGAGAGTCGACGCCATTTTATCTGCAAGACCGGCCATAGGCCAGTTGAACCACAGAAATTGACGCCGTCACTGCGTTTGTTTGTAGACTAATGGCACATCTCGAAATTATACAACTATAGAACTTAAAGTTTATGTATAACAGTGGCATAATTGGAAATAGTTCAGTGGAACAGTGGTAACTTGTTGTGCAATACATAATTATTCGTGGATGGCGCATTATCCGTGAAACAGTAAGGACACATGTTATAACTTAATAGGAAATAAGCGACTGTTGTCGAAAATAATGAAAGTTGACTTGTTTACCTATCGAAATGAGCTTTTATACTACATAAGATTAAGTTAATTTAGGGTATTCTATACGAATTCAGAACATGTTCATTATAATTTTGCAACTAATAATTTGATCAAAACGAGTACAGTCACCATAAACGATAAATAACTATAGTAATGTTCAGCATTACTCCGACGAAGAGGTAGAAGCTGTGTATGAGGACATATCAAAAGCCATGCACAGTCCTGAAACCTACTTCACCATCGTTATGAGGGACCTTAACGCAAAATTGGGCAAGCGAAACGATGATGAGCTGAGAGTGGGGCCATTTGGGATTGGGTCTCGTAATCACCGGGGTCACTTACTAGCCAGTTTAATGGAGAAGGAGGGACTCTACATGATGAACTCCTACTTCAAGAAGCGAGAACACAGGAAGTGGACCTGGATGAGCCCAGATGGTGCAACCAAAAACGAGATTGACTTTATCATGTCGACTAAGAAGCATATATTTAATGATGTCTCTGTGATCAACGCGGTTAAAACCGGAAGCGATCACCGCCTTGTAAGGGGCATATTAAATATTAGCGTCAAGCTAGAGCGATCTCGATTGATAAAGTCTACGCTCCGACCAGCACCGATCCAACTCCAAAACCCCGAGAGCTTCCAGCTCGAACCGCAAAATCGTTTCGATTGCCTACCCAGCGACGTGGATGTGGATGAGTATGACGACGGGTTTGTGGCAGCTGTCCATTCCACTGGGTCAAAGTTCTTTAAGACCCAGCGGAAGAAAGGCAATAAGAGGCTCTCGGATCCAACTCTAAAACTCATGAAGGAAAGGAGTGAGATGGTTCTACAATCCCCAGAAGATGCCGCATCATATCCCCGGCTCAATAGACAAATCTCCAAGTCGATCACCCGCGTCATACGTCAATTTAATACCAACCGGATTAAAGAGGCTATTGACCGGAACAAAGGCTCTAAGGTTTTTGCGAGAGATTTGTCTATTGGTCAGAGCTGGCTTGCGAAGCTGAAGACTGGGGTCGGTAGGATCGTTTCATCCAAACCTGAGCTTTTGAGTGAGATAGAGAGCTTTTACGGACAGCTGTACACATCAACGCGAAGACCCATATCCAATTTAGCTAACGACCCACGAGCTAAATGGACTAGACACCATACCGAAGATATACCGGACGTCAGCCTGTACGAGATTAGGATGGCTCTCAAACAACTCAAAAACAATAAGGCACCAGGCGATGACGGAATAACAGCCGAACTTCTGAAGGGCGGGTGGGAAACCAGTCCTTAGGGCCCTTCAAAAGCTGTTTCATCATCATCCGTCAATCTTCATCATCATCTTTAGAGGCAAAACACCAAAGGCATGGAGCAGGGGTTTGGTGGTGTTGTTCTTCAAAAAGGGTGACAACACCCTGTTGAAGAATTACAGACCCATCACACTTCTGAGCCATGTCTATAAGTTGTTTTCGAGATTCATCACAAACCGTCTCACCACGCAGGCTTGACGACTTCCAGCCTCCTGAACAAGCCGGTTTCAGAAAAGGTTTCAGCACCGTAGATAGACATACACGCTCCGTCAAGTTATACAAAAGACCGACGAGTATAACTTGCCCCTCTGCTTAGCGTTTGTAGACTACGAAGAGGCCTTTGATTCGATCGAGACGTGGGCTGTACTACAGTCTCTCCAGCGGTGCCAAGTAGGACTACCGGTACATCGAAGTGCTGAAGTGCCTGTACGAAAACGCCAATATGTCAGTTCGCCTTCAGGACCGGAACTCGAAACCAATTCCATTGCAGCGAGGAGTAGGACAAGGAGATGTTATCTCTTCTAAATTGTTCACCGCTGCACTGGAAGATGTTTTCAAGGTTCTGGACTGGAGGGGATTTGGCATTAACATCAATGGCGAGTACATCACTCACCTTCGGTTTGCCGACGATATAGTAGTCATAGCTGAGACCATGGAGGACTTAAGTACTATACTCGATGGTCTCAGTAGAGTCTCTGAAGATGTTGGTCTTAAGATGAACATCGACAAAACGAAGATCATGTCGAACGTCCATGTGATACCAACTCCAGTGAAAGTTAGAAACTCTACACTCGAAGTTGTTGACAAATATGTATACCTGGGACAAACTGTCCAGCTGGGTAAGTCCAACTTCGAGAAGGAGATCAATCGTCGAACCAGACTGGGTTTGGCGGCGTTCGGGAGACTACGCAATATCTTCTCGTCCAATATACCGCAGTGTCTTAAGTCGAAAGTCTTCGACC
>JALPQI010031305.1:0-27054 GCA_025490895.1 Thaumatotibia leucotreta
TGTACGAATATCAACAAATTACAATGAATCTCCAATTAAAATAATTAACTAGAATCGTAATATTTCGAAGTTATAATGATAATTAAATTTTCATCAGACAATCCAAAATTATACCTAGGTACCAACGCTTAATTAAACATTGAAAAAGCATTTGAAAATTCATTTAAAAGGCAATCTAGTCAGATATCGCGATCAAATTATTATGTTTGCCGGCTAGCGGTCAATAAAGACAATCACGTTATTTTAACGACTATCGCCATCTATGATAATCATATCATAGGTTGATATCATCATATTTATCTAGGTAACAAACTATACAATTTCTACAAAGTCTAGACATTTGCCTTACATCGTTAAATAATGGCTAAAAGCGTCGATTTAGATTTAATTATTCATCATATTGAACATTTTAAATCACCTGAAGGACCGATTTTTTGTCATCGGACCGATTCGAACCTTCACAGAAATGTTTCTTTAGGAAATGTAACGTAACTAATTTTGTCAAGACAAAGGTATATTTTTGAGTATTTGATTGTTTCCAAGAGTATCTATGTGTAAAAACTATATAGAAATAAATAATCTAATCTACTCAGGACGCTTATTGAAAAAATTAAGAAATTATTGAAAAAATACTTTAAAGGATCACTGAAAAGGCTTCCACCCAGCTTGGTGTAAAGGCATACTTTGGATACAAATTAAACCTTTATCTAAAACAGAATAATTTGGTTCTAATTCTAATGCATTTGCAAAAAAGCCCATTTTATTGTAAACAGAAATAAGATTAGGTAATTAATACTGCCTCCAACTTATCACAAGTTACCATGCGGTCACGCCCCCAAGTTTGTAAATTAATTTCCCTTTTTGTCATCTTTGACAGTTCACCGAAGTCATACATGTGCCATATGTGCGTGTCTCTGCGTGGACCTAGCGTGGAAGTGGCGCATGAGCGAGTGCAGACACATTGATATTTCACGCCCGTTACTAATCACCCACAGTCAAGGCGAAGCCATAAAAAAACGAGAACCGTATCTTAAAAGAAACAAAAATCTATTTTAAGTGGCTGGGCGTCATACATAATTATTGGGCAAGCTAGCGATTATTTTCTTGTGTATTATTCAATTTATCCATGTCAGCATTTATTATATGAGAAAAAGACATTGATTAAATATACTCCAATGTAACATCAGGTTTGAAATATTTCAGGAAAACTGAAGATGACCTAATGATGACAATTATATAACGCTGTTAGTACTTGTCCTTCTGCGGCCCAGGCAATACAATTTTAAAGGGAATTTTGATTGAATAGTGTCGGAAATATAGTAGTCTCATCTAGCGGGCCAGCAAGGCGGTGGCAACACTGGCAACTAACAGGTTACTGATTGTTTCCTGTTCGTTGCCGCCGCGATTTGGGCTCTACTTTTCACTTACGATCAGGGGGAGTGGAGCCACTTTGTTGTGCCAACGTTATTTTTATTGGGTCAGCAACGCGCATGTGACACCCTGGGGTTGCGTGCGCCCGTGGGCTACGGCGACTGCTTTCCATCAGGCGGGCCGTATGCTTGTTTGCCACCGACGTGGTATAAAAAAAGAGTTTTTCTTGTTTTAATAAGGGGGCGGCAGGAGGTTAAATCATATTTTTATAGATATTCAAGGTTTGTCGAAAATGACTAAAAACCGCTTTTACAGATTTCCTTCA
The DNA here is from genome assembly GCA_025490895.1 of Thaumatotibia leucotreta. Taxonomy (NCBI): domain Eukaryota; kingdom Metazoa; phylum Arthropoda; class Insecta; order Lepidoptera; family Tortricidae; genus Thaumatotibia; species Thaumatotibia leucotreta. The sequence continues at coordinate 1,697 of JALPQI010031305.1, forward strand.
GGGGTATTTACGAATTGTCGCGAATGCCTTTCGGCCTGCGAAACGCTTCTAAACATCTTCCTTATCGATCCCGCTTGGTTCCTGCGTATTTTGAACGCGCGACGCAGATTCGGGAGGCGATAACCAGCTCGGCCCTAGGCTGTCTATGTATGTGTTGTCTTAGGGCAGGCACCGGCGCGCCGGCAGACCTTGTCGGCTTTTTTTGGCTCTAGGGTTGACACAACGAGTAGGCGTTATAGGGAATTAATGGGAAGTTCCTTGGAAAGATAGTTGTCATTAGCTTGAAAATAGGTTTTCAAACCATCTATATTTGGCCGAGTGGTTTATGCATCACCCGCTAAAGCTAAACGTTGGTGAACTAGGTCTTTTTCTTTAGATATCTAATATTTATAAAGATAAAGATTAATCATTCTCTTTCGTAAATACACATATAGTTATGGCCATTCTTCTCTAGGTAGGAGAACGTTATCCACTTTCCTATTTCCTTTCCTCCACTTTGCGCGATCCTGCTTTTGAATAGTGAGCCCGTTTAGTTTCACCCATTCTAGAAAAACATTAGAGGCATATAGCTTCAATGTTGGTGGGCTGTTAAACGTATACCAAACAAAAACTAGTTCCGACCAGCCATTAATAAATCTGGTATCTATAGCTGTTTGCTTAAGACTGAGCCTGGCCATGACCTATACAATCTTTCCTTGAATGTTTGAAATCATGTTGTTTATCTTAGTGCAATGTTTTTACCAAGATGGAAGCTAATGAAAGAGTTTTGGATAAATCGGAATACAACTGCTTATTATATTAATTATCACAAGTGCATAAGTAGAATGTGCTTTCATGTATCGTCTGTGTTATCGCTCTTTAGTACGATATATAATGGTGTTAGGTGAATGTAATATCAAAATCAAAGATTTTTTAGCAAGAGATTGGTATTTCATTCGTATGCTACGAGCGATAAGAGGAAGTATGCTTTTTGAATATTAAAAGGTCGTGATGAGTTCATACCGAACTTTGACATGGGTGTCCGAAAAAGCCACAGGCATTCCATGACCTAGGGTCTGACGAATCTAAATCAGACTTATTGACGAATGTTATCTAACACAGCCCTAACAATAAATTGCTAAGCAGCCGGTGTGGGAGGCCATTCGTGGAACGACTGTTATTGTGTGTGCGAGTTTGTCTTAGTGTGCGCGCCGCCGGTTCATTGCCAAGGCCAACTCCAAATCTCCCACTCGGTCCCCTCACCCCCCGGCCCGCTCGAACATTCGGCCATCCGGCACACATACACCGTTGCTGGTATACTACTGCATCACTACATAACCATATCCCCAGGCATGAAGAGAACCAGCTATGTATGCAGCACGTGCGAAGTGTTCATGTAATTTAGAAGGCTGTTTACACTTGCAAGCGGCGCAGACTGACGTATTTTTAACGCTGCATATCACATTCCACCGGTATTTGAATCTAATGAACAAAATCCAGTTAAACGTAGATTTGTCATTACACATAAGAACTACATAAACACGGAGTGTGTCTGAGAAAGCAAAAAAAACAATGACTAGACTACGCATGATACAAACATCAAAGATACCGTTTCTGAAGTAGCCTTGAATAACAGATTACTCATCATAAAAACCGAAAACGAAATATAAATGATTCCGTCGCGAGCAGGAATCTACTCAAGGCCGACTCAAATTGGACGTTCAAAACAAAAATAGAACTAGGTGCATAACGTGGTTAGGTAAATAATGCATGACATGGCAACAAGCATGTAACAATCGGGCATACACTTTTCTTTCACGCGCAATGTCGCATCGCAACCGATGTTCTATACCAGAATAGTACCCAATAGGTACTCGTATACAGCATTATCTAAAAAATTATATTTCTTAAATTTTTGATGAATTGAGTGATACCGAACAAATATTTAAAAGCAATATCCAAAGCTTTTGACACCCTTGTCTTTAATGCAAAAGCAATACTGGTTAATAGACAATTTGACCTTAGTTATGGAGAAAACGACATCTTAAAGTTTAAGTCAAATTGACAAGAAAAATAGTTGGTCATTTTCAGCAAAACTGGTAATTTAGACTTTTATAATACCCTTCTAATCGGTGCTGTCACAAAGTAGAACATTATACCAAGTTCCTATATCAAGTAAGATAAATCGACTGTCCGTTATATTCTCGATTAATTAATAAAGCACGGAAGTGCAATCAATAGTAAAACAGTTATCATCCGACGACGTTGCCCTTGACCGAATGAACCGTAGATAAATAGATACAAAGGAAGTAAGTAATGTAAAGACCAAGTAATACAAACACTTATCTTTCAAGTAACGGGACTCAAGCTAAGATGTTAGGTATCCGAGAAAAATCAATGGAATTAACCAGTGATTTCCTTACTAAGAATGAGACTACGAGAAAGGACAAAATTCTCGAGGGAGGAAAATCAATAGATTTAGAGAGATAAAAAGATTGTCAGGAAAGTTAACAAGAAATTATTTAATTTTAAGCTCAGAGTCTCCGGAAGGATATATGAAAAAAATATACCTAATACTATTTGTGATAATTACAAATTAATATTATCAGAATCCGTGATTATTTAATCGGCACTGTTCAAGGCTGCTACATTTTATTTAAATGCATTCTACAGTTATCTATAAACATCAAATACTAACGATAACCGGAACAAGGATCCTTCATATTAAACCCTTAAGGGTTTAGTATAAAGCTGTCTAAAACATGTGCAAATATTAAAATGATTATTATTATACTTCAAGGCAATACGGTAGCGTAGTTACAGACGTGTTTGCATTAATGTCTGCGATATTCGATAATAGTTTTCATGGTCGGGTCGTGGACAAAAAACTTATCGCCCCCTTTATTACTTTATAAACAGGTCTTAAATTATTGAGCTTTTGTCGAATCTCCATTTAATTAAATACAAGAGATATATTACTATTTCCAGATATTACTTTACCAGATTATTTTGTAAAAAGGAAAATTCTTCTGGTTCGGGTATTTCCGTATCTGAAGATATTACATCCGTATCAGAAGTATAATTTAAACAAACCTAAGGCAGCTATGGCTGCCCAGGATGACACTGCTTCGGTGAAGATGCAAGACCATGGCTTACATAAAGCCTTCTTAATAGGCAATGAGTATAAAAATTGTGTCAGTAACGCGTTTGTGTCGTGAGACGTTGGTAGTTACAGATAAGGTGCAGTCAAGGCCGTAACATATCATTATCATATGCATCGTGTTGCACTAAGCAGATTAGATAGACTGGTACCTAATCTTTTCAAAATTATAACAAAAATAAATCTTTTCTGCTCTAAAGCACAATGAAATTGAACTTTATGAACAAACTATTGATCAAAAAATGTAAAAGATGATGTTCAAAAATAATCATTGGAAGGCGATCATTCTGAAGATCAGAAATCTGCATAAGTCCGCAAAGAATAAGAAGATCAAAGTTAGGAAGAAAGAGTCTACGGAATCTCTAATGCAGAACAAGCTAGATCATAACTACCCAACACGTATGTACGTATTACTCTTGCAAGTGTAATTTTAATAGTGAAATTTCAAGACTAGGTACTAATATTTTCCGCAATATTGAAAATATCTGCGCTCCGCTGTATCTCCACCTAAAAATATGCACACGCTAGATACACAACTAGCTATATGCAGCCGTGATAAAAACCCAACAAAAGATCCGACTCGTTTTTATCGGCACAAAGAGCTTGTTTAAATTAGTATATCAAAGAGCTGAGCCTATAATACGGAACAAGAGATAAAGACACCCACGCAATTTGGAAGGGTAGCCTTGAGAAAATTTCTAAATCCTAAAAATCGCACTTCAAATTAGTAGTGATTTAGTGAAGAATACATAGAATCAAAGTCGGCAATGAGCGCAGATGAAAATAGCGAGAAAAATTCCGTTAGGCTAGGAGTCGCCGCGCTATTAGTACTGCGTTGAGGCAGGTCGTGCTTACCGGGATTTTCGTACCGGAAGAGTGCGAGTAGCAATGTGCCGACGCTTCATATTGTTTTGACTAGCCAATTGTTTAGCGTTGAAAAAAGGTTTTTTGCAATTTTAAATCAATGTTACAGTGTTTTTCTCATAAATGTAGAGCAGTCAGTGCAATAACAGACGATTAAATGTCATGTTAATGGTTAATTAAAATTAATTGCAAATATACGGAGATTAACTTGATAAATCATATTTTTGTGTCCACATAAGGAACATTAAATTAGTTAAGATTTTTAATAGTAATTTTCGAAAACAATATATTTCATTGGGCCTCGATTTTCAACACATTTTATGAAGACTGGCCGATTTCGAAAAGTAAAAACGCTCTGAAATTCAATATACAATAACAATGGCTGAAACTTCAGCATTTTCTTTTATTATATTTAACTTACAATGCCTAAATAGTTAAACCGTATTAATGTATTTTCATTTTCAGAAAGGAAAAGTCCATGTCTAAACAATCGGAAGTCCGAACCGACACCATGTTAGGATAGGTCATGGCGGCCGAAAATTACAGATAAAAAATGTACTCACCACCTCCTCCATCCAATCCATGTAGCTTGTTGTTATTAGGTTATGTTAGAATTCTAGGACCGAGTCGAGACTACTACGCGTCGCGGCGGCCAGTAAACGAGTGCAGCTCTGTATGTGTTGCACCGAAAATTCGTTCCCGCCGTTCCCTCGCCCCCCGCCCCGCTCGCAAAATTTCGAACATGGAACATCAACGCCATCTTGCGGCCGCGCGTGCGTGGCCTTGAACTTGACTGGCACGTCGCGACCCACATTCGTTCCCCGCGCGCCCCGCGTCGCTTCTCGCTCCAGAAGAGCGTAACCGCCGAATAATCGCACGGCGGTTGGGCCGTTTAGTTTGGACAGCGGCGTCGTCTGAATGGAACAACACGCTACTGAAACGCTCGCTTTCATCGCGCTTACGTCACCGCCGTCGCAATACGTTAAAGCACAACAAAGTTATTGTTGCGATTGCGATTAAAAGAGTTCGATGTGAATTTATTAACGCGGAATTATTTTTTCTCTTTGCGAATAAGCGTACGGCTAGTCTGGGTATAGGGATCTGATATGATGCCTTGCCACTCTATAGGGTCACCACAGCTAATACATTATAATTATACTAGGACGAAGATTATTCAGTATTGTACGAGGACAGTCACCGTCACCGTCCCAAGGACCGGAAACCGGTATTTTCTCCATACAAAAGAACGGTTCTCTTTTCGTTATTTTTCGTTCTACGGTCATACGGTGTATAAGTTAATGGAGTAATGTAAAAGTACGATGTTGTAAATTACATAAAATGTTGAGTAGTACATAAAAAGTATAAAATATTTTAAAATATTGGGCTTTTTCGAGGGTTTTCGAAAATACCGGTGATGTGACACGCTCTCATGTGGCTCTAAAGGTTGTGTCAGATGTTTTTGCGGCGTTCATGGTACAAGAGACTAATGAGCAGGTACCGAGGTGACTGTACAATTCTCGGTCCTCAGGAGCTATGGCTACCATTAGGGACTTGGCTACCATAGCTACAAAACATCTGAACAACAGCATTTTGTGTTGTTTTGTACACTGGAGATATTTCCCCAGTTAGACTGCTGCAGGTTCGAGGCTACTTGAGTTTTCTGTCAAAAACTTATTACAGGTATACCTTTTTTCACAAGCCTCGGGGAGTTGTACCCTTTTTCAATAGGGCCACAGTATTTTTCCTCTTTGTTGCACTCGCAAATTCATATGTAAGTATGGCAGGGAGAGGAGACCAGACCACGTCGATCGTGGTTCTCTTGGAGAGGTTCTATTGGCCGTAGAATAGGGGCATATCCGGGGAAAATTCCCGAGTAGGACAATTTATAGGTTCTAGATCCGTTAGTGAGTTCTCCGATTTGAATATCATTACGGTTCAGGCGCCAAAAGTATATTTACATAACCTTGATGTCAAGACAATAAAATCGTGTAAATATATTTTTAGCACCTAAACCGTAATGATATATTTGACGTCGAAGGTTGTACCTTTTGGAGTCCACTCTCGAAGCTAATTTTCCCTAGAATTGACGGACAAAAAAATTACATCTTCTATGAGATTCTAAGACCTATTTGATTTTGCTTCTAGCTTTTCGGTTCTCATATCTTCATCGTTTCTTTGTAAAGGAATACATCTAACTTTTATGCTATGCTCGTCTGTTAGTTGCTCTTATGGAGGCCGGCAACTGTAGGTAGAAGTGCAATGCATCAGCCTATAAATGCCCATAATTGCAGAAATATCATTAACTGAACAGGCCGTGTGGTGACGGCAGTAAGAATACATTTGTCACCACCCCAACTCCTCCTGCGGGTGTCGTAAGAGTCGACTAAGGAATTGAAGTGTCACTGGCCATTATTTTATAAAAGATTGATGATGGGCAGCAGCGTCACCATAGTGGACACATTACTGCGATCGCCAATCTGCTTGCCCAGCGTGGCGATTATGGGCATTTACCTCCTAATACCTATACGCATAGTTAATAGGAGAGGCTTACGTCCAGCAGTAGACTAACATAGGCTGATGATGTGATGATTAGGTACTGAAAAGGCTCTTCCAATCAAATAGGTGTCACTGTCAAGGATTATTTTAGATACCTCGACGCTTGATTCACATGGCAGAAAGGTCGCTTCACTCTGTTGACCTGTGGACATCTATGTATGGATATGGACAGTTGCTGTGAAAAATTCCTTCCATGGATTTCCAATCGTTAGACTCGTTAGCACATTGGACCTTATTGATTTGATTGGACGAACAGCTTCTCGGAGATACTATAGTTTATCATTAAAAATATTATTATGTACATGCTCAATTATTAATTATACTAAATCACATATTATTTGAATAATTCATGTTGAAAAAGATGCATTTCTCGATAGCGGTTGCGGATTGAGTATAGCGCCATCTTTTACTGAGCGGTGGAACTGCATTGTTATGGTTCATGCAAATTCATGGGCTTCGCTCTAGCGAGAATCGGAAGTGAAGAGTCTTAAAACAGCCAAGTAAAAACAAGACGGGAGAGTGATTTGCTTAACCTTTCCAGCTCTTTCCCTTTCTTGTAGCCTCTCGTCTAACGACTAATGAATATAAACCTTATTTGACAGCTGGACAATTACTATGACAGCGTCCGCCATGACCCCTTTAGCTGTCGCTAGCGTGGTAGGAACGACAGTAGACGACACCTTTAGAAGTTCTTGGCCTTCAACAGGTTAAAGGCTATATAACACACATAGCGACAATATACAGGCTGCTCGCGAGGAAACCGCAAGATTTTAACTATGCATTCTAGACATCAAAATAAACAAAAAATATTATGAGACCAAATGTCAAATTACACAAAAAAATTGGAGATATATCGTAAGGTCCCGTAAGATGCCTTAAAATACTGAGCTATATTAACATTAGCGTTGAAAATTTCCAGATTAAGCCCCGTTTCTTTCCTAACATCTCGTTTTTTCCCCGGTTTCTAAAAAATCAATGAAAGTTTCCACTTTAATTTTCAACTCAAAACCAATGTGAAAAGGCAATTGAAATAGATGGAAAGGAGTGACAGAAACATTGATTATTTCTGTAAAAAGCCGAAAAGAAAACAGAATTATACATACATTCCTGAAAAAACATTTGATTTTTTCAACGCTAATTAACATACCGTAAGAGTTACACAACTTTTTTCAGTCTACTGCTGGACATACTCGTAGGCCATTACCTATCTATGCATATGCAATGGATTTGCAGGTTAGATCGCCAACCCGCATATACAGGGTGTTCCACGAGCCACTGAAAACCTTGAACGGGGTGATTTAGTAGGCTAGACTGAACAACTTTTAATATGGGCCCAATCACGAAATCTAAAAAAAAAATTGTCTTTTTCATACATTTTGACCGATTGATCACGACATTTTATATGAAAAAGGCAATTTTTTTTTAGATTTCTGGGTTAGCTCCATAGTAAAAGTTCGTTCAAGGTTTTCTCGTGGAACACTCGTGGTACACCCTGTATGAAGGGTCCACGGAAAAAACATGTCTAGCACAAAAAAAAATCAGGACAAATTCACACCTCATTCTGTTAAAAGTAAGGTGGTTTTTCCTTCTGTAATTGACTAGAAATGTTCTTTCCGTGGACCCTTCATATTATATGCTGGACAAGTGGGTTGGCGATCACAGTAGTGTGTCCACTATGTGTGTGTGACAATTCAATAAATAAATATCTTGGGACATCTCACACAAATCGACCTAGTCCCACGGTAAGCTCAATTAAGGCTTGTGATGTGGGTACCAGTCGACGATATATATAATAGACAGATACATATAGATACATAGACAGCCATGACCAAGGAACAAATATTTGTGATAAATAAATACACAAATAATGTATAATGCCCTCGCCGGGATTCGAACCCGGAACCTCCAGCTTCATAGGCAGGGTCACTACCAACTAGGCTACGGAGGCTGACAAACCCAATGCAATAATTGAGGCAATTCAATCTCTCAATCGGAACAACACCCACGGAAAGAGTTGGGGTGGTGACAAATGTATTCTTACTGCGTCTCTATGCGGTAGATATTGCTAAGCGGGCAGGGTGTTCAAAATGAACTTGGCACGACTTTATTGCTAAGACAATAAGAGTGTGTTAAGATCATTGTGAATTGTGAACATACCCGCTAAGCAATATCTGCTGCTGACTGTACAAATGTGAAATGCAAAGCCCGCCGACAGCGACACTGCCTGTTCAGACCTACTATCAAACATCATCATCATCATCAGCCTATGATAGTCCACTGCTGGACGTAGACCTCTCCTATTAACTATGCGTATAGACGCATTAGGAGGTAAATGCCCATAATCGCCACGCTGGGTCCGCTTGATTGGCTATCGCTGTAATGTGTCCACTATGATGACGCTGCTGCCCATCATTAATCGTTATCAAAAAAATTATCAGTGACACTTCAATCCCTTAGTCTACTCTTACGACACCCGCAGGAGAAGTTGGAGTGGTGACAAATGTATTCTTACTGCCGTCACCACACGGCTAACGGCACCTACTATCGCGAACTTAGAAATTCGAAGGCGTCATTTGAGTGACAAAGACAAAAATCCTCGCAATTTGCTGATTTCGAAGTTCGAGGGAAGGGTAACAATGTGAATAACTGTAGGTATTTCAGTTTCAGACATTGGTTGCTTACCTTACTGTCTTCCTCTTTTTTTTTTCTCATTGACGCTTGTATACGTTTTGTGTTTGTTTGTGACTTCCATGATACGATTGGTTTAAGGTTTCCAGCAAAATTCTCTAAAATAAGGCATAAGTCTACAACTCCACATTAGAGGCCTTTACATCTCTAGTAGTATAGATATAGATGCATAATAATATTGTGAACTTGAACAATAAGAATTATTTTGTTTATTATTATTATCCTTTGTAAATTTATCTCTCTTTTTAAGTTAGGTTTTATTATGAAAATGTCTATAAAAGTCTTTTTACAAGCTTTTATTTAGTTTCACCTGTCCCGTTGTCTGTCGTTCTGTAATCAAATCTTGCAACTTAAATTTGATCCACTTCCCGATTTCCGATTGAGCTGAAATTTAGAATGCATGTATAAATCGGATGACAATGCAATGTTATTGTGACATAGAGCTGATCTGATGATGGAGCTGGAAGGTGGCCATAGGAACTCCGTAATTAAATGATGCAACCCTATCGAGTTTGAGCTCATTAGATTCGTCTTGACAAGTTCTTTGATACTATGTGGTAACCAGGATCTGATGATGGAGCCGGAAGGTGGCCATAGGAACTCCGTAATTAAACGATACAACCCTATCGAGTTTGAGCTCATTGGATTAGTCTTGACGAGTACTTTGATACTATATGGTAACCAGGGTCTGATGATGGAGCCGGAAGGTGGCCATAGGAACTCCGTAATTAAACGATGCAACCCTATCGAGTTTGAGCTCATTGGATTAGTCTTGACGAGTACTTTGATACTATATGGTAACCAGGGTCTGATGTTGGAGTTGGAAGGTGGCCATAGGAACTCCGTAATTAAACGACGCAACCCCATCGAGTTTGGGCTCTTTGGATTAGTCTTGACGAGTACTTTGATACTATATGGTAACCAGGGTCTGATGTTGGAGTTGGAAGGTGGCCATAGGAACTCCGTAATTAAACGACGCAACCCCATCGAGTTTGGGCTCTTTGGATTAGTCTTGACGAGTACTTTGATACTATATGGTAACCAGGGTCTGATGTTGGAGCCGGAAGGGGGCCATAGGAACTCCGTAATTAAACGACGCAACCTCATCGAGTTTGGTCTCGTTTGATTCGTCTTGACGAAGTCTCTTGCTTTCGTCCCGTATTAATTATATATGATTGATTGGATGGATGACCCAATGCCAAGGTGAGCACGTGCCGAGGGCTGAATGGTATGAGGGTGTATAAACATGTCTTGCCGCTAACGTTGCGCCTCAGGGTACCAGGGCGAACCCTGTTGTATTGTAGCCCTTATCCCTCTACAACGGACCTCTGGGGGGATGGACCGTTATTTGTCCTATACTCGTGGGAATAACATGAAGAAAACAGAAACAACTACACAAAGAAAACGACGTTTAGAGAAAGCGAAATTGAAGAGACAGGAGAAGATCGCTAATGAAAGCGATGCCCACAAGCGGCAACGCTTAGAAAAAATAAGTTTAGCTACTGCTAAACAGAGAAAACGAATCGTTAGAACAACGCACACATAGGCAAAATACCGACAGAATACATACACAACAGAGAAAAAAAAAACGAATCTCTAAAACAACGCACATTATAGGAAAGATATCAATAGAATAAATACACGACAGAGAAGGAAAAACTAATCTCTAGAACAACGCGTAGGTGAGCTGACTACCGAACACTTTTCTGATCTTATGCAGAAAGTATCTTCAAATAGCTCTGTCTGGAAAGTTCTCGATTGAAAAAGCTCTACGTATTTACCCAACGAATCAGCAGGTCAATAGGTAAACATAATTCAGCCGTTCTCGAACATTTTAGGAAGAAGAATACACAAATGTTTAAAATAATAGCACAAGATCAATTCATTGATGGATCAAAAAAAATAATAATACACACGGACATTAACAAAACAGGAGGTCTTCCAAAAGAACTAGAAATATTTGTTGGTGCTAAAGTTATGTTGAGGTCTAATGTTGACGTTGCTAAGGGACTTGTGAATGGAGCAATAGGTCACATCACAGAAATCATATGGCCATATTACAAACGTGATCAACTATACGATTGCGATGTACCATCGGTTCGCGTAGACTTTGGTAACGATGGCATTCACATAATACACCCTAAATCAGTTCAATTTCCTGCTAAATTTAATCACGGCACAGCTGAAAGAAGAATGCTCCCGATTGTCTTGTCTTGGGCTTCAACTGTGCATAAAATGAAGGGAACTACTGTAGATCATGCTGTTATTTATCTAGGCTCCAAATTGTTCGCTGCTGGTCAAGCTTATGTAGCTTTAAGCCGAGTTAGGTCATTAGCAGGTCTTCAAATCGAAGAACTTGACTGCTCCAAGTTGACGTCGAAGAAACCTTGTAATGTAGATGCATTAAAATAAATGTATAGAATGAGAAACGTTACAAATAACTAACAAGTGATTACATAATTTCAACATTATTGATATTTAAATCAGTACATATTACATATCATGTGAACCAACTACGGACTTCATAACGGAATAACGCTGCTACGCGCTGCGAACTACGTCGTAGTAAATCTCGAATTAAAAATACAGGTACTAAAAAGTTAAAAATAAAATTGAAGAAAAAAAAACCTTTTTAAAAACAAGCTTTTATTATTTGTTTATAAAATTAACTAAAAAGTTAAAAATAAATTAACTCTACAAAGAAATATAACACTTTGTAACTTGATTGTAACCTTTAACGACAAATAAGCGTCTTCGTCTAGGACAAAATAATTCCATATTGTACAAATTTATTTAATTTTAGCACTTAAACTTTTCACCATACATAATTATTCAATCTCGTCCCCCTCTTTATCATAGTCCCCATTTATAAATGAAAGCGTGTTACATTGTGAAAGCTTGAGGAAAATGTTGTGTTGTATTAAATGTAACACGCTTTCATTTATAAATGGGGATATGATAAAGAGGGGGGACGAGATTGAATAATTATGTATGGTGAAAAGTTTTAGTGCTAAAATTAAATAAATTTGTACAATATGGAATTATTTTGTCCTAGACGAAGACGCTTATTTGTCGTTAAAGGTTACAATCAAGTTACAAAGTGTTATATTTCTTTGTAGAGTTAATTTATTTTTAACTTTTTAGTTAATTTTATAAACAAATAATAAAAGCTTGTTTTTAAAAAGGTTTTTTTTTCTTCAATTTTATTTTTATGTAATAAATTCTTTAATGCATGTTAAATATTTTATATAATAAGATCTATTATTATACTGTTTTGAAAAATAATTCCACCTGAGTTTCTTACTGGTTCTTCTCAGGAACGGTGTAGGGTTAGAACCAGTAGTAGATTTTTTTTCTCTCTTGATAGTGTTGGACGATTCGAAAATGCTTTTTAATAAGTTACTTGAATAAAGAATAGTTTGACTTTGGCAAAATCGACTTTGCTATAATTGGCAATGAGTAATAGCCATCATCGCCATCATCATCAGCCTATCTCAGACCACTGCTGGACGTAGGCTTCTCCTATTAACTATAAGTAGTTGCGTATAGACGCATTAGGAGGTAAATGCCCATAATCGCCACGCTGGGCAAGCGGATTGACGATCGCAGTAATGTGTCCACTATGATGACGTTGTAATAGCCATGCATTGGAAAAAACACACCATGGAGAGTCATGTGGCTGTGTGATGTGGAATCATACCTGAGCTCTATGGGCGGTGTCCTTGTGGCTGGCCGCTGCATATTTCTGAAGATGCCCTCATCACCATGCTCTGACTCATTCCACCTGGAACCAGTTGTAGTTAAATTATTACCTAGGTCATTTATTAAATAAATAAATATTTTGAACACATCTTTATTTTTAACATTATTTATTGAGTAAGCTTAGCAACAAGCACTGTGAATCGTCAGTTATGCTACTTATAAATTTATATGGCGGAATGTGTTTATTTATCATTTCATTAATATTATTAAATTACACTTATCAATGTTTTCCCAAGTGAAAAATTTGGAGAGTTGTGGATAAAAATTGTAAATACAATACAAAAATATACCATTGAAATGTAATAATAACATTAAACTGACATTCAGATTCTGTTCAGTTATTATTATTTTGTATTATTTTAATACATAATATTTTAAGTCATTAATTTAGAACCATTGCAATCCCGAACTGGTTGTCATACGTCATTTCAATGAATTTCGATCGCAGTTTACGATGTCTGGTCATGACACACTAATCTACAGTGAAATAAAACAAGTAAACATTGAAAGAAAAACAAAACGAAGACAAGTCATATTTTTGCAGATTTTTTTGCTTTAGCTGATACAGATTGCTCGCGAGAAATACATAAGATTTTAATGGTGTATTCCTGACCATATTTAGAGTGTTTAGTGCTTCTAAAATTACCTGTCCTTGGCTTGGTTTCATAGATAACTAAATTATTTTTTAAATAAGTTATTCATCATAAAACTTAATGATGATTATGATGACAATTATAATGTGTTCTAATTTAACCAAACTTTCTACCTGACCATCAAAAAAAATAGGAATACACTTCTCAAAACAATAACAAAAATATAAAAAAATACTAATTGTTGCTATGATTTACTAATTACTGGCAATGTTGAAATGTATTCAAAAAGTCGAAAATAAGAAAAAAAATATTTTTTCATTTCACATATTGTTTTTTTCTTTTTTATATCTAGAGTGCCTGCCTATTTTTTAATCTCGTACCCTGTATAGAGTATAGGATGGCAGGGGAAAAAAGGATTGGAGATTACTTTATCAACAAAAACCTGGCAATGGATTTTAACTATGAGTTCATGATGTTAATTTATTAGTAAAGTGAAGGATACTCCTAGGGGATGGCCTAGAACTATTTTATTTGTTTCTTCATCTTATTTGCCTCTCTATTGTTCTTAGATTTTCATTAACACCTTTGCGGACACTACTCCAGACACAATAGAAGAAATAATGAGATTACATCTATTGGTGTTTAGTGTCCGTGAAGGTGTTAAATATAGAAACAGTATTACAGTAGCCCTTCACCCATTTGTACTTGGTCTGTCAAAAGTGTTCTACTGTAAAAAAAACCTTGAAAAGAAAATTCTAACTACAAATTACATTGGTGACAGACATGCTTTCGGGTGATCCCCACTGTTGAGGGGTTAAAGAAAAACAATAGTTACATAGGTATACATTTAGTTTTAACAGCAGAATGAAATACACAAAATATAACATAAAAAGACACATCTTGTTCTTTCGTAAGCCACTACTTCAGGTTTGGGTTGAACTTAGTAGAATCATATTAAGTATACAATAGTTAATGTAGTCAATGAAAATAAACATACATTAAAATTAAGAAATATGGTGCAACAGTGACAGTCATAAGACATTTAGAGTAGCAAGGTACACTATACCATAATAATTCTACATCCCAGAATGTATTTAACACATTCATACATGTGAAAATAAACCTGCACTAATCTGCAATGTTATGTAAACATGTCATATTATAATACTTTTGTAATAAGTTAAAACCACTTACTTAGAAGTTCAAAACGTCGATGCACTTAAGAAGGATGAGATTGACCAAAATAACGCCCAAATAAAAGCTCGGAAAAATAGACACAAAATATCTTTCCAAAATAAGAAAAAATGTTGGCTGTCAAGTTTTCTAAAGTCAATCACACCTAATAGAATGCACAGAACTGAAGATTCTTCCAACACAATTGTTTATTGTCCTTCAATACTGTATTTAGGCTACACAAACTGATATTCAATTCGTTCCCAAAGAAAATATTTGGAAAATTCGCAAAATTAGGGTTAGGAAACTGTTATTTCACATTCACTTTTACTTCAAATAGTGTTGCTCCTGACAGCTACACGGAAATTATCGACACGAAAGTGCATTTCCTTGTCGATTTAAAAGGGGTGGGTCGATTTAAAGGGGTTAAAGGGGGGGGAAGACTTTTTTATTCACAGATTTTCATTATTTATTTTATCTATGAGGTCATAAAAGCAAAGTGATATAATATAATATTAAAAATTACTTTTAGCTACTTCTCCTCAAATTAATTATTGTAATTAGATTTTCCGTTCGTAAGTACCTCCGTTTAAAGAAATAAATACCTAAACGTAAACAGGAATACATTAAGTTTGATTGTGATAGCGTCATAGGTAAATTTTAACTATCATAAAAAAAATGTTTTTTTAACAATCTTTTTACTCTACGATCTACGAAATGTTTTATTTTTAACTTTATCATTCGATTAGTGCTTAAAATTATTGCCATCCATGTAACAACTCGAAATCTAAAAAAACATTACGCATCTATTATCTTCCTCGCCACAAACAATAATGTAATAATCTAATAATATGCTTCATGCTTCCGAGTTTTGCATTAGCATCTTCAGGGGCCAAAACCACAAAACTTTATAAGCGTACAATTCTACAAAATTGACAACGTTTTGTATGGAAAATTATACTATTTTGTAGAATTGTACGCTTGTAAAGTTTTGTGGGATAGGCCACAGCACAGGTCTGGTTAAAATTTCAAGAAATATATGACTATTAATTTATCAGTATTTTAAATAGTAAAAAATCACCCATTTATTTTTATTTTAGGTTCAATTTGTTTCACAAAGCATTTTGTGACTGTCATGCAAAAGGCTCGGTAAGATTAGAATATATTGTTTTAGAATAGTAATCAAAAAATAAATTTACTAAGAGTTACGACGAAAAAATTAAGTACATATAGCCATAGAGTATATTGAATAATAGTGTATAGAGTTATCAGTCAAGGTTTTTGCTTGCAACGCCATCTATTGATGATTCACGGCAACTTTTCTCATATATATACATATATAGCTACACACATATATATATAGCTATATATATATATATATATATATATATATATATATATATATATAGGTTACCAATCTACAAAGCTATATATATATATATATATATATAGCTTTGTAGATTGGTAACCTTTGAAATAATGGACAAACAAAACCAGATCACATCAAGTGTGAACTTGCCACGCATTTCTCATTTGGAATCAGCTGACGAAGTTCACACACATTATGTGACCTAGTTCTGTTCGCCCGAACTAGGATCGAGAAACAATAAAACAAAAAAAAAGTGTCACTTTCAAGTTTTATTTTTACACTAGCCATCAGGGATCGGAAACCGTTATTATTTTCAAACCGTTACCATACGTCAACCCCAAACCATAATCATAAAGTTTTTGTTCTCATTAACCGATACTTCTTAATGTTCTTTGACGGAACGCTTAATGGCCGATTCTGTTCTCAACGAACGGAATAATAACGGTTTTCCTAATTCTGTTGTAAGAGATGAACTGTCATGTCATGTTCTTCTTATAAAGTTTCCGTTACGGTTAATGTTCTTTCAAACGTTTTTGGCCGCGAACGCTACGTTTAGTGTTCTTGGGAACGGAATAATAGTGGTTTTCCTGTCAAAATTGATTTGAACAAATAGACAATCACATGTGGTGCCTATTCTCCGATTAATCGAGATTGAATGTCGTATGGTTTGTACAAGGAAAACGTATTGAAATGACGTTTCGTGTCGTTTACTATTTTAATATTTATGGATACTGGAATAGAGACCCACTAGAAATTTAAAATCTGTTCCAAATTTAAACGCATAACCGAACGTAGTTAAGGAAAAAGGACGCAATACACTACAATCTGCCAATTTGTTTTAAATCCTATGTCAAAAGGAAAAGCCATCAATTTAAGCGACAAAGTGGCACCTTTTCGTTCACCTTTTCACCGCCACGTCAAAAAATAAAAGCGAGCAACACACGCCAAGCAACAAATTGCATGTAAACAACTAACTCAACAAAGTAAGTATCAGCTTCGTAGTGTTAAACGAACATATATTTTATCAGTTATATCAATTCATTGGCGGCGAAAAAATGTCCTTACCTACTGTTATCAGGAGGTAATGTTATGATTACAGTCACGTTAATTCCTATAGCAAGGCTAGCATATCTTGTGTTTAACATCAACTTGCCGCCACACTTCTCTTTTTAATCTATACAATTGAAAAAAGACGCGTAGCTGCGAGTTGCTTGTTAATTCAGAGTTTGCAATCTGTCACCAACCTCTTTTGAGAAACTGAACTTGCTTTTCAAAAGAGGTCGATAGATCTGAGTCCGTAGCTATGTTAGCTAACGTGCCGTTTTATTCTCTTTGGTGCCAATCGCTACGCTACGCTGAGCAGGTAGTGTATCGTAGTTTTCTCTCTGTCACTCTTTCTTATTGGTGTGACGAAGACAGTTGAGTTTCGTTCGCGACTGAATATTAGCGATTGGCATATTGGCTACACAACCTGTTCATATAATCATTTCATCGCCAACACCGTTAACTAATGTGTCTTGATGTTTTATGAATAAGGCAATTGGACTGGATGCGTCTAAGAGTTACGAAAAAATGCAAAGTCATTTGCAGACACCAATAAACTAACATGTTTTACCACAAAAATCAACTATATTCCAAATAGCTGACTGGTGAGTCGTGAGACTGGTGACTTGCTTCAACCTTTTCAACGCCACGTAAAACTATAAAAGCTAAATTTGAACTTTACGCACGTGCATAGTTACATATTATTTTGTGGATGGTGACTTACAAATAGTCTTTGGCGTTGAAACTCTCTTGTTAATCAGTACCTACCAATATATCAGTCATTGTCCAATCTAATTGAAACCTTGTGGACGGCGATAACGGTTATGTTGGTAACACTGTTTCAACGCCAAAGACCGATATACAAGTCACAGATCAATAGAGACCTAGTCGCACTTGCTTATAGTTTTTGACAAATTCCTTTGTGACACTTTGGTGGCGTGGATGGAGTGACAGCTGCTGTTTTTCCCGTGGCATTGAAAAGGTTAGTATTATGATGAGGTAAAAATTGTATTGACAGCGGTATCGTCATGGTTCGTCTCAGTAAACTTAGCACAGGATCAGTGCGACAATATGTCGCCGCGAGATAGATTATCCATCTCCCTTTTATTCATATTGTTGGTAAAAGATAGAAAATCTATACATGTAGCGATAACATACTGACATAGCAATCATGTGCTAAGCGTACAGTATAGTTCGAGAAATATAAATTGAACGTTTATTTTTACTATAATGTAGGTAGAAAGTTACCAATTTATATTTCACGAACTGTACTCTCAGTCGTCGTATGTCAAGTTCTTAAATTGATGCCGTTCTGATTGTGTCACTAATTTTTTATAGTTAGCATATAGTATAGCAAGATAGTAGTTAGAGCAACACACCCAAAGAAGATGTTGACGAAGGCTTAAATGAGCAATATGAAATAGACAATACAACAAATTACCAAAGTTGATATAGTTGACCCCAGTTAAAATGACGAATCAAGAATGGGTGACAAAGACAGATCGGGACCAATTCAAGATTTTAAGAAAAAACAATTGAGACGTCACTGAAAATAAAACTAAGGCTGCGTTTCACCAAACTTTTATTCGAAGAATAACGCTTTCTCTCATATATATATATATATACATATACATATATATATATATATATATATATATATATATATATATATATATATATATATATATATATATATGTATGTAGTGCTAAAGTACTATGGAGATTTGACATGACTATTCGAAAATAAGCGTTATATTTCGAATCAAAGTTTGGTCAAATCGACTAAGTGAAACACGACACGTACACGGTCCAGAATCGAAATCTTTGATAGAGTTAACTGGGTTGGCGTGTGTACCCTACTAAAACTAAAAAAGGAAAAAGACTATATATATTCATATTTATTTATTCGTGGTTAGCTTGGTCTTCCACATTCCAGCGTTTCACCGCTGCCGCTGGAGTCAGCATATGAGTATATGACCGCAGCTGATCTGATGATAACGAGTACTTTTGCGCACTGAGGTTGCAACGCAACAAATACTCATCACTGCTATCTCAAAGGGAAAAGGATTCTTGCTATATCAAAGGGTTCCAGGATGGCTGGCACATACGCGGGTTAGGTCCTCTGGCATGGCATCTTCCACTTTCTTCTATGCTGGTATACCAAGGCATCCATTCAGGTGTCTTCATATCAAAGGGTCCATGGTATCTAAGGCTGTGGAACACGGCACCTCATTAGTTTGATTTGAGCGATTAAAAAAAATTACATTCTTATGGCGGCCTAACTATTTTTAGTATAAAATAGATTATGTGAGAACCAACACCAAGTATGACTTTTGCGTCTATCTTCATCTAGTTGTTTGCTAGAGCTTCTTGAGTGAGGTTGGTTATTTGGCGGGCAAAATCTTGGCAAAATATAGACATAAATTTTTCAAAACAGGGTGGTATTAAATGAAAAAAAAACCCATGACCTGTAATAAAATGACAACAGTAGATTACATTGATAGTAGTTTTATTGGAAAAAATCAGAAAATAAGTTATGGCTTTGGGCAATTTTATCCAGTACTTTAGCAAACGGACATTGAAAACATTGCCCATCATGAAAAATAGCCTACAGTTGTCACTTTCAAGTTTTACCACTTTATGAAAATAGCGGAGGGTAATGTTTTTTTCAGTAAATTACGTTTTTATAACTCCGTTATTTTATTTTACGTGTACAAAATGTTCGGAACCAATAACTTTAGGTACTCTCAATTGTCAGTTTCGTTGTCTGCTGCTACGTTAGTGGGCTGATATTTATATCAATATAATATTATCTTGATTCCCATTCAAAAAATGGTTTTATTATTATTGCATTAAAACAAATAATACATTTTGGACTGTTTTACTTCACTAGTATATTAATACTTTGAACAAAAGTTAAACGTCTTTAGTTAAGATATCTACTTAAAAGTGACAACCCTAGCATTTGCGAATTGCGTTAGTGGACCTTGTATGAAAAAGAGCGAAAACGGGTAGGTAACATTGCCCAACCAATTTACTCAAAATTGTTTATACTTATCCCTGAGTTATAAACATGAAATGGTAGAATTGCCCAAAAACCTTCTGTGATCGTAGTATTATTGTCATACGAGCTATTTTTAAGCACTAAATTGAGGTGGGTAATGTTGGTCAAGAACGAGATTACTTTGCTCGCCTTCTATAGGTGCATTCAGACCAAAAGAACATTCGCTATTCTAACCTCCCACTCTACGAAATTCGATCGTTACACAAAACGTGATTGGTTGATTTCGTAGAGCGGGGGATAGAACAGCGAATGCTCTTTTGGTTTGCACGCACCTTAACACGATGATCGCCACGCCAAAAATGTAGTCTTTCCATTGGAGCCACAGGGGTCACCGGTGAGCCTAACCATGTTGAACCATTGGGGCCACGGGGGTCACCGGTGAGCCGTCGCGAGCCTTCATTTCAAACCTGTTTTACAGGCCACCGTTCACTTATTCCATCCGAAAACGTATGCAGGGTGAGCCGTGTGGCCCTAGAGAAGATACAAATTGCCTTGGTTCTTTTGTACTGTAAAGGACTTATGATTTTTTCGTCATTTTGTGAACTTAGTTAAGGTTGGCTTACTCGTCATAGGTAAAATATAGTTGAAGACTTGCAAATAAAGATTTTAAATATTGAGTTTGGTAAAAAAATAAAGTAAATTAGTTTTTAATGTTTATAATTATTTTTTATTTACCTAATTTTAAGCATATAATACAACTTTTAGTTAAGTTTAAAAATAGGTAACGTCGTCGACTTACTCGCTATCAAGATGACACTAAAGTTTAAAAAAGCTTGTATTCTTGAGCTTTTCATAAAACAATTTATCACAATTGGCATAGTAAACTTAAAGGTACCTATTCATTATAATTATTATTCTTATCAAAAGTAACAAAAGTACAAAATCATAATTAGTGAGTTCTGTCATGGTTTTGCTCCGGAATTGTTTAGAAGGAAGCTACTTTTTATATCGAGGGGGGGGGGCATTATTTCCAGATCGACGGAGTTGCTATGGGTAGCCCTGTGGCACTGGTTTTAGTAAATATCTAGATGGAGGCCAGCATAGATTTTGAGTTACATTTTGAGGCCAGCATAGATCTGCAACCATGGGCAGTGAAATTATGGAAGCGGTATGTCGATGATGTCTTCTGCGTTATGAGAGGTGGCAAGCATGAAGTTGAGCAATTACTCTAGTATCTCAATTCCATTCATACTAAAGTCAAATTCACATATGAATTGGAATCGGAGCATAGTTTGCCTTTTCTGGACGTGAAGGTGATGATAGGTCGAGATGATGGTTCTTTGGCGCACACTGTTTATAAGTAGGAAGCCCACACACACAGACAGGTATTTGAACGCTCTGTCTCACCACCACCCCGGCAGCTTCAGTCTGTGGTTAATTCTCTAAAGAACAGAGCACATGACCTTTGTGACCCTGAATTTCTGGAAATTGAGTTATCGCACGTTCATGAGGTTCTGAAGAGAAATGGCTACATAATGAACAGACGGCAACCCAGACAAATACCGAGGAAGAAACATTCAGATGTTGCGAGGCGACCAGCATTTTTGCCTTATGTCAGGGCTGTAACGGACAAAGTAGGTACGCTTTTGAATAAGTATTCCATACCAACCGTTTATATGCCGTTATCAAAGGTGGCATCTAAGGTATCTAAGGTCGCCTAAGGATGTTTTACCTTATCACACACCGGGCGTTTATATAAGATCGATTGTAGCTGTGGTAGTTCCTATATTGGGGAAACTAAACGCACCATAGCGGAAAGGGTCAAGGAACATATCACGGCTGTTAAAAAGCGTCCAACGAATAGGTCTGCTGTGGCCGAGCATTTGTTGGAGTCTGGATAAAAAAATCTTTACTTTTTTATAAAATACTTTTTAAATACTAAGTTTTAAAACTTCGCGATCATTTAGCTCGTAGTTGGCAAACAAGTACGTAAATTCAAGTGTTATTAAAAGGACTAAAAGAAATACACGTGATATTGGCTAGGGGGGGGTCCTGAAAATATCACCAAATATCACCATGGGGGCTGGGGGGGTTTAAAACATACCAAAATCGTATGACGTGATTAATGGACAAGCCCTACCTAATATGTATACCTACAACTAATTGCAAATGGTCACTGATCTAAGCAATGGGCGGACAGACAGACGGACATGGCGAAAGTGTAAGGGTTCCTAATTTACTACAGAACCGTAAAAAGTACTTACAGCCAGAATAATTGAAAAGGCAACAATTTTAAATAATATCCGGTTGAAATATGTTTCTTTGCAGAAATAAACGATTTAACAGACGGACGGACAGACATACAGACCGACAGACAAACAGACATACAAACACACAGACAGACAGACAGACAGATAGACAAACAGACGGATGGACAGATGAACAGACAGACAGACATACAGACAGACAGATAGACAGACACACAGACAGATAGACAGAAAGATCGACGGATGAACAGACAAACAGACAGACAGACGGAAAGATCGACAGATGAACAGACAGACAGACGGACAGACCGTCAGACAGACAGGTAGACAGACGGGCGGAAAGATCGACAGATGAACAGACAGACAGACGGACAGACCGTCAGACAGACAGACAGACAAACAGACAGACAGACAGACAGAGGGATGAACAGATGAACAGACAGACATACATACAGACAGACAGACATTTCAAGTAATATCCGGTCGAAATATGTTTCTTTGCAGAAATAAACGAGCAGACAGACGGACGCACAGACAGACAGACCGACAGACAAACAGACAGACAACGGATGGACAGAACGGAAAGATCGACAGATGAACAGACAGACAGACATACAGACAGACAAACGGACATGGCGAAAATGTAAGGGTACCTAATTTACTACAGAACCCTAAAAATATCTTACAGCCAGAATAATTGAAAACGCAACCATTTCAAGTAATAACCGGTCGATATATGTTTCTTTGCGGAAACAAGCGGACGGACAGACGGACGTACAGATAGTCAGTCCGTTCAGATAGACAGACACACAGACAGAGAGACAAACAGACAGACAGAAAGATCGGCAGATGAACAGACAGACAGACGGACAGACCGCCAGACAGATAGACTTACAAACAGACAGACAGACAGACATACAGACAGACAGACAGACAGAGGGATGGATGCAAAATGCAAGGGTTCCTAATTTACTACAGAATCCTAAAAAGTACTTACACCCAGAATAATTGAGAAAGCAATAATTTGGAGGAAACAAACGGACGGACAGACAGACATACAGACAGACAGGTGGATGCACATGGCGAATCTGTGACGGTTTCTAATTTACTACAGAACCCTCAGAAATACACCCAGAATAATTGTAAAAGCAATAATTTCGAATACTATCTGGTCGAAACACGTTTCTTTGCGGAAACAAATGACCGTATAGACGGACGGACAAACAATCAGACAGACAGAGAAACAAACAGACATACAGACAGACGGATGGACAGATAAACAGAAAATATACTTTCATTCGCCAAAGAAATGTTCGTTTAAATTTGAACTTTACTACGATGTTAATAGAGTTCAAGATCACAACTGCGGAAGTAACGAGCTAAGCCGAGTTTAGACCTGGGTCGCGTTTTATAAAGTTTCATTTTACAATTTCGCTGTTTGCCTCTCTAACGCACGCACATAATATATTGGCTAGATAGAGAGACAAACGGCAAATTGTAAATTGTAACTTTATAAAACGCGACCCTGCAAGTTTTGAAAAAAAGAGTTGTAGATATTTGCCACTAATTCCTACCAATATTTGCCGTGTGGTGATGGCAGTAAGAATATATTTTGTCACCACCCCCAACTCCTCCTGTGGGTGTCGTAAGAATCGACTAAGGGATTGAAGTGTCACTGACTATTATTTGATAAAAGATTGATGATGGGCAGCAGAGTCATCATAGTGGACATACTACTGCGATCGCCAATCCGCTTGCCCAGCGTGGCGATTATGGGTATTTGCCTCCTAATGCGCCTATACGCATAGTAAATAGGAGAGGCCTACGTCCAGCAGTGGACTATCATAGGCTGATGATGATGATGATTTGCGTCTAAAAACTTGCGGCAATAACTTGCAAGTGTAAACTCAGCTTTGTGTCTTTTCAAAAGGGCTTATTTCTACTCTGGCAATAAGGATTATTTTTTCTATATTTCCATAAGAGAAATTATCTCTATTGACAAAGTGGAAATAAGCCCTTTTGAGAAGACATTCCACAGTTACGATATAATGAATTCATAACAAAACAACATACGTAATTATGGGACAAAGTCATTCTGCGTCCGGCGGAATGTAGCCAGCAACGCATATTGCTAGTTGTGCTAAGCTCACCTGACGCCAATAGAACGCGACTCCAAGCATCGGGGTTCCATTAAGGGAAATAATAGGAACTGCAACTGTCTTCTTGAGCAATTCACGTATCGTACCTATCACTATGTTGACTATTCAGACGAGTGGTATGCACCCATAACTGCGTAGGTACTATTAGGAGTATGAATGCAATAAGTGCAGGTTATAGTAAGTATATATATTTATTTACCAAGGAGCCGAGCCGATATTACAAGACAGGTGCCGGTAGTAGACTAACATCGGGCGTCCTACTCCTCCGTCTTACCTCCTTCTCATTAAACTCTAAAATTAACATAGAAAGAAATATCTACTAATCAGAAAGATCACAAACTTACCATTATAAACATAATTATTTATGTATATCATTAGACGTCAGCTTAACTTAATACTCAAAACTTAATTTTAATGATATTTAAATATAAACATTATGTCGGAAAAAACATTGACATCTCAGTCAACAACTCGTTGTCAGGTAACCAATTTCCAGGCAAGTTCCCGTCGACGGCGCTAGGAGGCGCCAGAATTGCTAGCACATATTGCATCCTTTCACTTAATTCAATTTAAACCTTTTTCATCATGCGGCTAATACCACACGTCAAACCTAAATGGCTAGTCAAATGAAATAAAAATACGAACTATATTCGCGTGGAAAAGAGAGAGCGAGTGGCGGCATGTTTACGTCATCGCGAACAGTTTAATAATGGTTCACGGAACTTTATTTTTCGTTCATC